>MU161503.1:0-29280 GCA_015888305.1 Antheraea pernyi | reverse complement strand
ATCTGTCAATGAAAGTTTCGTGAAGATTAGTCTAACCGTATTGAAGATAGTACTGCAGGCGAAGCCACGGTTAATAGCTAGTCTAAATTAAAATAAACTAATTTATTTTTTATAAGTTCAGCTATCTGCCGGTGAAAGCTCCGTGAAAATCGGTCCAACCGTTTTGGAGATAGCATTGCAGACAAAGCCGCGGTTAATAGCTAGTCTAATTTAGAGTAGCCTAAGTAACCCGCTTTAATGTCAGCTATCTGCCAGTGAAATTCCCGTTCAAATCGGTCTCGCCGTTTCGGAGATTACCCGGAACAAACAGAGAGACAGACCGACAAAATTTTTTAAATTGCATTTTTGTTATCAGATGCGTGTATACTTTCATACCCAATCAGTCAAAAAATTTTATTTTGATATTACATACAGACACTTCATTTTTATTGTATGTATAGAATAGAAGATACCTAGACACCTGTAACAATTTTCTTTGAAACAGTCTAATAAGTACAGACGTTACATTAACATTTTTTTTTATATGTATAGAAGATATTACCATATGTCTATTACGACAGAGTTAAAATTAATTCAAACATTCAGTGTTATCTAGCTAAGTGAGAGGAAGATACGTGTTTGAGAGATTATTTTGTTTTATTATCGTGGTAAGTTCGTGCTGTATATTTCAATAAAATCATTGTATTAATTTATATATGGATGCTTTTTATGTTTCGGTTTTTTTATTGAGAGAATTCGCAGTATCATACTTAAGTAAAATATTAAGGCTGAGTTGCACCAGTCAATGTAAACTTTTTTTTTATGTTTTTTTTTTCGAACTGACTACGCTATTGACCAAGCGAGGTCTTAACAGCTTCACCGGACTACAGCAATGTTAACGTTAAAAATTCGGTTAAAGTTATTGTTAAGCAAAAAACGGGTTGCACCAGTTGACAATGGTTAAAATGACGTCACGAATTAACGTTAACTATTACGGCTATTACAGTTATACTTCTTCGGCGTAACAAGATAAAAATCTTTTAAAAAAATTTATCTTTCGCCTTATTTTCTACGTTTGTAGAAAAAACGATACTAACAATAGATAAAAGGTATTTAATACATTAAAGGTTTTAATACAAAGAAATACAAAGGAACAAAATGATGACAATAGCTAACTTCAGGGTGTCGGTTTTTCGTGACGGTGTGCGCGCGCATCGTAAAAATTTACTCTCATCAATTTTTCCTAACGCGCCAAAAGAAGTATAACTTCAAAAACGCATGGCAGTCATAAGGACTGCCGAAAGAAGTGAAAACTCGAAACAATGCAATTTTAACTAAGTCTAAAATTTTCAATTGATTTTTAAAATTTCATAAGTTGTAAATTAAAATTGTTATCGTTCGTCTCTTTTTTACATCTGTTAGAACTCTGAATAATAATTATATACTTTGTTATACAGTTCATTAATTCATAAAACATTTTTTTTATATCATAGGAGGCAAAGGTCGGTCACCTGATGTTAAGTGATCACCACCGTCCATAAACATTAGCTACACCCGGGGAGTCGCGAGTGCGTTGCCTGCCTGTGTTTGAGGGTAGGAAGGGGGGAGTGGGTGACGCTCTCACTGACCGAACGAAACGCAACAATGCAAGCACTATTACTTCACGTCGGTGTTTCTGTGTGTCGGGTACTACCCCGGACGAGCCGACACATATATGCTGAAACCAGTAATAGCTTCAGCGTGGCTCTACCAAAACTAGCAAACATATGATGGGCAGCATAATTTCAATACAAAATACCAATAATAGATGTACATAGGCCGTTATACTACGCAGTGCTAGTCTGATGTAAGCCGCGAAAGTGCAGTAACGTCCGTCACGCTTACTGGCATGTTATGACGCGAAATTATAAATTTATCTCTTACTAAAAACACTAAAGACACTTCTAAAATCCAACGACATTAATAAACTTGTTTATAACAACAATTATGAACATTCACATAAGGGATATTTTTTATTACAAAAAATTATAGAACAAAAAGAAACCGCGAGGCAGTCCCTCGACCCAATGATACAGCACGATTCAATCACGATTTTTATACTACTATTACAAACGCGAAAGTAACACTGTCTGTCTGTTGCGCATTCACACTTTAACCGCTGAACCAATTTTAATGAATTTTGGTGTAAATAGATTTGATCTTCGAGACGGGGACAGACAAATCTTTCTCGATTAAATAAAACTTAAAGGGGCTAAAATAGGGGATGAAAGCTTTTATAGACAATCATTTCCGAAGTTATTCGTCGTATTTTTTAAATTTATACGTGTTTTTGACCAAATAAGGGAAAAGGGGAATTATTTAAATAAAAATCAATACAAAATGAATATCAGTATACTCTGTTGCAAGATCTTACTTGAAATATTGAATATAATCACTTTTGCTACATGTTATAAAATAAAGTCCTCTGCTACGTCTGTCTGTCTGTCTATCCGTTCGCGATAAACTCAAAAACTACTGAACGGATTTTCATGTGGTTTTCACTAATAGCTAAAATAATTCATCAAGAAGGTTTTGGCACAACGATGACCGACGGAGGAGAGCGTATTTCTTTTTTAATCGCCGTTGTTTTTGGATTGTACTGTGCTTACTATCAGGCACAGTGCAGTCACTTTGCCGTGCTACAATAAAAAAAGGCGTTGTAACGTAAATACCTAGAAAAACCGCAGACCAAATCGCGAGTATCAGATAGTTATATATAAAATATGATTAGTTACAGCTTGACTGTAAAAAATGATTAGAAACCATCAAATGGCGTTTCTTTGATCTCTGTTAGTTATAAACAGGATAATGTAATAACTAATATTTTTTATTTATTTATATGTCAATTATCTCTCGGTATTCACCCCTCCCCATAAGAGTATATGTTGGTTTTGATTGATTAGGTGACTGAATCTCATACGTCGAGCCGTTTCCATACAGCGCGGCTGAACAACTTGTGTTCGAGTCTACCAGAGAGTATAACTTCGCGTAGGTAAGTAAAACTATTACCATACAATTTTACAAGCTACTCTAACAAATTCACCAAAACTCACTGTCCATTAGGGTGTCCGTTTTTTCAAATTAGCTTTTATTACTTTGGTATCGTTAGAAATAAAAAGCTTATATTTCCAAGGTTAGTCAGAAAGTGATCGGTACTCTAAAGTCTGTTTATCGCCTGAAAAATTTTACCCCTATGTGATAAGGGTTGTCCACCCCTAACATATTTTTTAAATATTTTGGACATTTTTTTTAAATTTCATTTTATTATAATGAGGCATTAAAAAATACATGCAACCCTAAATTTTCACCCTTCTAACACCAATCCCTATTTTTTAATAGTAATTTTAGTAATTAATAATTTTTCGTCCCACTCGATAACTGATCAATTATTTTGAAAATTATTTCACTGTTAGAAAGGTATATTAGATTACGTTTTATTTGGATAAATATATATTATATGGGGCGTGGAGGTGAGGGTCAAGGAGCAACCCAGTGGATATCGGGAAGACATTTCTTGCCAATATATATAGTATAGTTTCGAGTCACAATTGGACCCAATAAGTTACGCTACAATCGGGTTTTAGGTTTTTTAAGATTTTTAGCGTTTGGAAATAAAATTGGAACCGGTAATAACCTATTTGGTGCAGACGAAGTTGCACGGGTCAGCTAGTTTTATTTATATATTGTTATATTAAATAGGTTAAACCAACATTTATCTCTGCATCACCTAATGGTTGACTGGCAGAGAATGCCTTCGGCATTAAGTCCGCCATTGCGTATTTAACGCATAATGTGTAAATAAATAAAGAAATAATATATTTTGATAACACAATAAGCAACTGGCCTCAAAAAAATTAGATGTTCTTAACAGAGCAGAACGGTTTTTCACACCGGATCACACTGCCTTCAGCCATATAACGAGCAAGTCCGCCCACACATGGAATATTGTTCTCACCTTTGGTCCGGAGCACATCGAAGTCACCTACTTCCTCTTGGCCAGATCCAAAGGCGAGCGGGTCGAATCGTCGGCAACCAGGTGCTTTCACCTTGGCTCTTCGTAGTGACTTTTTTTTTCTCGAACTGACCACGCTATTGACCTTGCAAGACCTCAAAAACGACTAAATGGATTGCCATGCGGGTTTCACTAGTAGATAAAGTATTCCACGAGAAAGGTCAAGTTTTTTTTATTATTAGGGCGGGACAACGTCCGCCGAACCCGCTAGTATAATGTTAATGTTGAAGAGTTTGTTTGCTTGAAGGCGTTAATCTCTGGAACTACCGGTCCGTTTAGAAAAAATATTTCAGCGTTAGATAACTCGTTTATCGGGGAAGACTTTAGGCTATATCATCTAGCTAATAGCAGCGGAGCACCAATAAAGAATGTTTCAAAATCATTCTTTTTTCGTTTGAGAGCTGCCGTTGCGTGCGCTGCGTAAACAGTAACCATTCGACGCGGACGAAGTCGCGAGCAGAAGCCAGTCAAGTATAAGACACTGTATTTTTTTGTTTCAGGACGATGCGCTTGTTTGTTTTGATGCTGGTGTTATACGTCCCATGGAGTTCCCAGGATCAGACCTACGATGAAATATTAAAGATTTATGGACCTCAAGGAAACATTCCGACTGAAGCATACCAGAGTTATGCGAGTGGAGTCCCATCGCAGAACGGCTATGTATCAAACGATATCGATCGAAATGTTATCGATGCTATTTTTAACACACCGTTAAATCAAGGAAATGTACGTACGAAACGCACATATATCTGTAACTATACTAACTACTTCCGCGTGGAATAGTAAATTTGGGCATCGGAAGCTCTCAAAAGGAAAAAAAAACATTTTAAAACAAACTTTATAAGTGTAAATTAAATTAAATTAGTAAACTATTAGTTTACTAATAGGAGTTTTGGCGTGATGATATATATATATATATAGCCTATAGGCTTCCTCGATAAATGAGCTATCTAACACTGAAAGAATTTTTCAATTGGACGAATAGTTTAGCGCGTACAACTGCACAAACAAATCCTTTATCTTTATAATATTAGTATAGATTTATATATGAATGCTAGCCGCTTTGTAAGAAATTGTGTACTGTTTCAGAAATATTCTATAGTTTTATATATCACTGTTATTTATCATATGATATGTTTATCACGTGATATGAGAAATAATTAGTCACGGCAAAGGCTACAGCTAATTAACGAACAAGCAAAGGCTATTGCTTGTTAGTCAATTATTGTTTGGATTTTATATATTGTGAACCTCAAACGGAGGTTTCAGAGGTATATCACAATTTTGCATATCACTGCTATTTATCACATGATATGTAACATCATTTCTAACTAACACTATATTAAAATTCACGAATTGCACACATCTGTTAAAATATATCGCAGAAGTGATTTTTGCAAAATAGAAAGGAATTCCTTCTTTGAGTTTTTAGCGGAATATTGGAATGTCATGTAGTGGACTTTATATTTTATTCCAAATCTTGTATTATTTGACTGTATATTTTGTAATATTGGTGGTGTTTTACGTAATATAGTTCGGTTATTGTGTACAAATAAAGCGGATCGGAAATACTACCACGGAGCACGGACTTTAGCTTGATACAAAAACTCCCTGGAAAGTTCTAACAAGACGGCCACTTTCTTGTTAGTCCATTGAAATGATCACAATAAACTTGTTATATTATTATCTACTCGTCAATGGTAGTAATAATATACTAGAAGATCGGTTGCCAAAAATAAAATAATAAAAAAAAATCCTTTTTTAAAAATTTTAAACTATTGAATTATTTTCTTTCCTGTTTTCTGTATCTTCATATTTATTTAACAATATAATTACCTAATTTTAGACGAAAGCTGTGATTAATTATAATTAGCAACACAATACAGTATAGTATGATGTTTATTAGTTTATTTAAATATATCGTTAAGCCATTTTAGATAAAAATAGTGCGTGGAGTCCCTCCGCGCGGACGAAGTGTAACTGAAATGAAAATAGGAAGGAGTAGAAATTGATTTTTAATGAAATCATATTGTTTCTTTAAGACAAACTTTATTAACATTGCTTATAATTCACAATTGATCGCATCTTTTAATTATCATTTTTGAGTGGAGAAATATCCAAATATATAAAATTTACAATGGGATTATGATAACTAAAGTAAGATACGAAATATTTGATTATTTTTCTCGCTCTGTCTCTTTCTGTTCCCCCTCCCCAGGAGCGTTGAACGGTTAACGCAACAGTGCTTTCATATCCCCTCCATGGTAGCGTTAAATGTTTAACGCAGCCTTGTTGGAAGTCGCATTAGAAGTTTCACTTCAAAAAATAATCAATTTTCAGAAAGGCACCATGGAAAAGACGAGCGGTGACCGTCGAGAATGCCAATGTGTACCAAATCATCTTTGCGACGATCCTTATACGACTGGAATCGGTGTGATTCAAGTAAGGTAAGTAAAGACAAAAGTCATGCTTTTCAGTTTGTGCAAGAGGCGTTCATCGATTTATAAGAAGTTATCACGAAAAAGCATGGCTCATTGTCACGTTCCGCCTGAGTCGAGCGTGCATGCGAGAGCGGGGAACAAACGTTAGAGAGGCGCGATCGACCTAAGCGTTCGGCTAGTAACGCATCTATCTATATATGTATAGTACAATTCAATTCATAAAAGTATGCAATTTTTCGTCAATGTTTTGCCTATCACGTTAAATTATTGTCCGTAAACCGACTTTACAGACAACCAATTAAAAACAATATATTTTTATGACTTTTAGGGTTTGTTAGTAATCTATACTAATATTATAAAGAGGTAAAGTTTGTGACGTTATGGCAATGTAAGGGGTAATCTCAGGAACTACTGGTCCGATTTGAATGATTCTTTCAGTGTTATATAGCTCATTCATCGAGAATGGTTATAGGCTAGCATCACGCTAAGGCCAATAGGAGCAGAGCACAGGTGAAAAATGTTTTAAATCGGGGCATTTTTTCCTTTTGAGAGCTTCCGCTGCGTGTTAGCCCAAAATAACTATTACACGCGTACGAAGTGACGGGCAGAAGCTATTAACTAATTATATTATCTATAATAATATTACAAAGAGGTAAAGTTTGTGAGGTTGTAGGGGGTAATATCTGGGGAGTCGGAGAAAAACTAGCCGAACGAAAACGTTTCTTACGAACGCTGCCTTAATTATGAGATATATATGATTGGGTTCTAGAGAAAAGTTGTAGCTCGATAATGCCTATTACCGCCCAACGAAGTGGGCACGGGTCGGCTAGTAGTAATGAATAAAGCAGATGGGATTGAAAAAAAATAATCGAGAAAGTGTTCAGCACTTCCATTGACCAAATAATTATATTATTTTTAGATTTGGTGAGGAAGGTTGCAAAGAGAGTGTAGACGTATGTTGTACTTATCTGAAGCCAATCTCTGTGGAGAAACAAATAGCGAAGAAGTTGAAAGGCTGCGGTTATAGGAATCGAAGGGGTGTTGGCTTCAATATCGTCGGGGGAACAGTTAGTATGATTTTATTTGCTTAGAAATATAACTATGCAGCCAATTTTGTGAAGTCTCAATATTATTTTAAGTTCAGTTTTACCCTTAGAATAATAACGCATTTACCTAGAAAAGGATGTTACATACCGATAATGTTATAACGATATACTGAACAGGCTGCTATAAATATCGCGTGTGGCCCCTTTACGCGGAGCCGTGTTTTTATCACGCTTTTATTATCTTCACCTGTATGTATGTATGTAACCGACCCCTTTGAGCTCGATTTTGTCCTACTTTGAACGATCAGATTTAATTCAAACTTTGCACACCTGTCGACGGTCGATGGCAACGCAATAATCCGAAAAAAAAGTAAAAAAAAATTAAAAAAAAATTTATTATTAGCTTCACCTGTATGTATGTAACCGACTCCTTTGAGCTAGATTTTGTCCTACTTTGAACGATCAGATTTAATTCAAACTCTGCACACCTGTCAAAGGTCGATGATAATGCAATAATCCGAAAAAAAGAGTAAAAAAATTAAATGGAGGATTAACATGCATCACGGTTAATTTCAGCACCTCAACATATCAGTATTTTATTAAATTTATTTAATTTTATTTTATGTTTTTTAGTTGGATTTTTATGAAAGTGTGTTTATTTAGTTTTTTAAAACTATTATTTATTTTCGCTTAAATTTCATAGGTCACTATAATAACAGCTACGATAAGAACGTGTTGGCATCATGGCGACTCGAATTATATATTACTTATACATGTTTTTTTATGGGCGAACGGATAGGTTTAAAATAATTCATAAAAACATAAGATTATCGATTATACAGTTGTGCTCGCGACTTCGTACGCGTGGAACTTTACCCCTATTCCGCGGCCGGCTGTAATGCGATATGCGATAGATGGACGAAAAAGATTTGAGACGATAGAAAAAAAGTTTCACTTTAGATAAATATATTAATTTTGTCTTTCTTTCTGTTCCGATTAATTTCCAAAACGGCTAGACCGATTCCGGCGGGACTTTCGCTGGCAAATAATTGATGTTATAAGGAGTAACTTAGACTACTATAAACAAGGGTTACGCGGAAATATAATATATTAAAAAAGCAGTGGTCGGTACCGCCGTAAATCACCACAACACTTAACAGGTGACGGTGTTGCCATCAGGTACTGTAAAATTACTATGTCGTGCTTGAATAAAAAAAACTGTAATCCCTATTATAAATTTATTTTGAACACATAGGGTTTGGAGTCGCAGTTCGGCGAGTTCCCGTGGGTTGTAGCACTGATAGACGTCTACAATGATTCCTATATTGGAGTTGGGGTCCTAATACATCCACAAGTAGTATTGACTTGCGCACACATCGCTTCCAAGTGAGTTATTACTGCTTGTAAATGCATACATCTATAATTATATTATATATATTATAAATTAATTATCATATATATTAATACGTGAAGCCTAAACTTTGTATCCCTTTTTAACGGAATTGGGCGAACGGATGAACGTGAAATTTGGCATAGTTAAAGTTTATATGGAGGAGAAGTGCAGAAAACATTTTTTTTATATAAAATGCATTAGAAGTACATTAAATTAATTAAAATATGCATTACTCACACTAAT
The DNA here is from genome assembly GCA_015888305.1 of Antheraea pernyi. Classification (NCBI taxonomy): domain Eukaryota; kingdom Metazoa; phylum Arthropoda; class Insecta; order Lepidoptera; family Saturniidae; genus Antheraea; species Antheraea pernyi. The sequence goes on along the minus strand of MU161503.1, from coordinate 20,127 downwards.
AAGTAAGGTACCGCGCGGCTTAGGCATATATATATTTTTTTAAATCATAGGTGGCAAACGAACAGGTGGGTCACCTGATGTTAAGTGATCACCACCGTCCATGGACACTCACAACCCCAGAGGGGTCGCAAGTGCGTTACTACCCTTTGGGGGGAAGGGCGAAAGGAGGGAGAGGGAGAGGAGTGAGGAGAGGGGAGGGGAGATGGGCCTCCGGCGCTCTCACTTACCGCCGAACGAAACGCAACAATGCAAGCACTGTTACTTCACGTCGGTTTTCTATGAGAGGGTGGTACTACCCCGGACGAGCCGACCCATTCATGCTGAAACCAGTAATAGCTTCAGCGTGGCTCTACCACTTCCAAATGATTCTTTCGGTGTTATGTAGTACTACAGTAGCGGCACGCTATGTTGACCGTTGTGACGTTAGTTCGCTCAGGAAGTTTCGTATAAAATAATAACTACATTAGAAGAAGCAAGTTGCTGTTCTTTGTCAATAAAAACATGCAGTTAATCCTAAAATTTATCTAATAGAAGACCAGATTAATCTTAGTACATTGGTTTCTAAATTATATATAGTGTGAAAACGGCCATCATATAATGCCGTTATTGTAGTTTGTCGTCTTCCAAAGGCCTATCTAAAGATCGCCTGGATAAAAAATATAGTGCGTGGAGTCCCACCGCGCGGATGAAGAGAAACTTCGTAATGTGGGGATGAAAATAGGAAGGAGTAGAAATTGATTTTTAGTAAAATCATATTGTTTCTTTAAGATAAACTTTATTAACATTGCTTACGATTCACAATTGATCGTATCTTTTAATTATCACTTTCGAGTGGAGAAATATCCAAATCTATAACATTTACAATGGGATTATGATAACTAGAGTAAAATACGAAATGTTTGGTTATTTTTCTCGCTCTATCTCTTTCTATTCCCCCTCCATGGTAGCGTTAAACGTTTAACGCAACCTTGTTGGAAGTCACATTAGAAGTTTCACTACAAAAAAATGCCGATCGCTCAAGACACAATCTTTAATTATTTGATGTTTAAGATACCAACCTGAAGATCTTAAGATCAGAGCTGGTGAATGGGATACTAAGACATTAAATGAGCCCTACGAGTACCAAGAGAGGCGTTTACAACATATTTATGTACATTCTGGTGAGTTTAGCGCGTGGTGCCTGTCATGCATTGTTATGCTACTTACGATTTGAGTCACTTACATAACAATTAATATAAGCGTTGATGTGGATACTCAAAACACATTATTGAAATTCACTCGTACTAGATTGTTATTGGCTCCTAATGGTAGCTAATTCTAGCAATACTTGATTACTATTGGCTGAATCGACTGAATGGCTCGACAAGAGATACTTTCAATAGAATCCTTTGTGAAAATGTAACTAATAGCCATGCAAATTGCCTAGTATTTATGGTGACCAAGATATATGTATCAGTATGAACTGTTTGCACAGTGTTTGCTCATGCTCAAATGGCACTGTTTCTTACTGTTGAGGGGTGTAAGGGGTGTCGAATAACATCTAAGACTTGAGACACTCAAGCCAACCTCACCTGCACGTGGTGCACCCTGCTGAATAACGAACGAGGCAATGGCGATAGCGGGGTGGTAGGGTTTTACAGCCTGACTGGTTCGCAACCACCATGTATATGGCGAAAAAGTCCGTCACAGTGATTCGCTTCTGCGGGTCGCGTTTCGGGAGCAGCCTGTGCATATCCAGCTTTTTGCAGGCCGGCATGACAGCGGCGACTGGCGATGGATAGTGTGTCACTTGGTGGTCGCCATTGTTTGTGGATTTTACTGTGCTTACCATCAGGCACAGTGAGTCATTTTGACGTGTTACAATAAAAAAAAACAGCTTTGAGGGTCGAGCATTAACTTTACTAGCATAACTAACCGGCACTACTCTAACGTTTTAAATATAAAATATGATAGTCTTGTTCTTGCAGGGCTTCCTTGTTAATAGTGTTCACCCTTCACCATTGGCATTAGCTTCTTGCTTCCTCATACAAACACTGCCTTAGACAGACCTGATGTTTTTTATCTAACATGGTGAACACGTTAATCCTAGAGGGAGACTGGAAGTGCCTTTGTCGGAACACACCAACAGGTGCTGACGACAGATTTCCAACTTGAGACACGGTATAAATCATACCACCATGCTAGGGTTTTGTCACGATGTCTTCCTTCAGCAAAAGCTCCAACTCATTCGAAAGGATACGAATACTTAAATGGAAGAATACATAGATTGACGCAGCGTAAGAATACGCCAATCATTGAGCCATCATTATCAACATTGAATCGTTGGGAATGTTTTTAAAGTGTTCATAGTTCAGCAGCCGATAGTAACAGATTCATAACATGCTCGCAACAACACCTTTCCTGACCCGCTATTACTTATTATTGTACGCTCTAGGATTCAATCTCGCGACTATTATAAACGACGTGGCTCTACTCCATTTGGAAACGCCCGTGCAATTGGCTGAACATATAAACACGATCTGCCTGGCGGATCAAGACGAGGATTTTAGTTACAGCAAAAACTGTGTCGCCAACGGCTGGGGGAAGGATCGTTTCGGTGAGTCATCTCCACGTAGAATTCTATACATGTCACTACATATTATAAAAATAAGTCCTCTGCCACTTCTGTCTGTTCGGGAAAACTCAAAAACTACTGAACGGATTTTTATCTGGCTTTCGCCAGTAGATAAAGTGATTCATAGGGAAGGTCTAGGTTAAGAATTTATAGGGGCATACGAACAAGTGGGGTATTTAGCTTTTTGGACAGGCACATTTGTAATATTTTGTATCTTTTTTTTCGATGTTTACTTTTTGTTGTTGTTAGCTGTTTACATGTATAAGTTCTGTTATATTTACTGTCAATACACCGACTACACGTCCGTACATTACTTAGGGTCTCCATTGAAAATCAGCGCTGCAGAACCACCCTAGTTATGCTGCAGCACTTTGCTGAATGGAGGTGCCTTTGTTGGATATTCTAATAAGCTATGTATATACATAGCATATACATAACATATGTTCATCTTGTTGTTTTGATGTTATCCAGCAATAAAGATATTTTCTTTCTTTCTTCTTTCTTTCTATCTGATGGTAAAAGATCAGTGCCATCCATAGACACTAGCAGCACCAGGGGAGACGCAAATGCGTTTCCGGGCTTTTAAACAAGTGTACGGTCGTTTCTTAAACGCTTGTAACTCGTAATGTTTTGGAAACACCGCCGTTGGAACTCGACTCCACAGGATCGAAGTACGAGGCAGAAATGAACTTGAGAACCTTACCGTAGAAGACGTACACCCACCGAGGTGGTGTGGATGACGTTCCAGTTTCAGGCGTTGTACGATAGTGGAATGCAATATATGCAATAAATAATTTTCTATTATCAGGGCGGGATAACGTCCGCTAGGCCCGCTAGTAATAATTTCAATAAGTGTTTTCTTCTTTAAATTTTGTTGGTTTCGTACAGAGATTATTTGGAATTGGTAATATAAAGGGAGAGAGGGTTACGATACAATTCACTACTCACTCCCTTGACGTGTTGCATGAGCATAATATAAAAGTCACCAAGATTTGTCAGATGATTTAGATACAGTCAGAGAGCTGTGGTAATTTCAAGGTCCGTTAAATGTCTTAAGATTAGCAATCGAATGCTTGACAAAATTATCGACCTATTTAATAGCAGAGTTCTTCTTCATCTTCATGGATATCTACGAAGACTATCACAAAGCATTATGTGGCCTAGTCTCTTTATGATAAGCATGGGGCATTCTTGAAGCAAATATTCAATAAGCATGGGGCATTCTTGAAGCAAATATTCAAAGTATTGCACAGATGTATTTCAATAAGTAAATAGATTTCATTAGTCCAATTTATTAAATCGTATGACTATATACAGTGTCTGTCTTTTATTATCGTCGATTGTTTACTCTATTTGCCGTTGCGAGGTTCACTTTATTTGGAAGAGTGCAACGGATAAACATTTGCTACTCTTTAGCAGCGTCCGGGGACCACGTGCAGGAGTATCAATCGACGTAATTTTGAAGCTCTCTATCATCATCAGCTCTATGTCATGTTACTACTATCTATGTTTGTAAAAATTTACGATGAAAACATAAATCAGATCCAGTTTCTTCCAGTTTCTTGCCGGTTCTTCTCGATGACTGGGTTGTTTGTCCGACCCGGTGGTAGTTTTGCCGTTCATAAGCGCTTTGTCAGGGCCTAAATTAAATGAAGTATTTTAGATTGTGCAAGAGAAGTAGTGACTAGTTACAACTACGTACTTTTTATATGGACTGTAGGTACTTAGAATGGACATCATTATTAACCTGTAAGAGACTTACTGCAGGGCCATAAGCCTCTTCCCAAAGGAAATTATGGGCATAATCACCGCGCCACGACGAATTAGAGATTTCTCGCGAGGTCAGATTTTCTCGCGATGTTGACCTTCATCGTCAGCCGATACTGTCACCAATTTAAATTAGTAAATATACGAGAAATCCGAAAGATTCGTTCGTACATGCCGGGATTCGAATGTGCGGACTTCGGAATGATATTCCACCGGTCAAACCAACGATCCACGATATTACAATAAAATGGGTATGGAAAAGAAAAAGGAGATATAATTCTAGATCAGCTATACTCAACCTGCAACCCGTTGGTCTTTGTAGTTGGCCCACCCAATGATACTTTATTTCCAATCATTTTAGATTTCATGCATATCAGTAAAGCTATAAGCACGCTGAGTAAATAGATCCCAGATAACCCGACGCAATGCGTTCCTTATGATATAAGGATTATACCAATCTTGTTTTATTGGACAACCATTTTTCACTACATTGATACGTTGTTAATTTGAAATTACGTTTTTTTAAATTTAAAACCTAAATATTTCTAGTTTGTGGCCCGCGACACCAGGAGTATAAAATGTTTGTGGCCCCTTTAATATTAATAATATTAAACTAATATTATAAAAAGGTAAAGTTTGCGAGTTTGTGAGTTTGTGACGTTGTGACATTGTAAGGGTTAATCTCAGGAACTACTGGTCCGATTTGGAAAATTCTATCAGTGTTATATAGCTCATTTATCAGGGAAGGTTATAGGGTATATATCATCACGCTAAGACACATAGGAGTGGAGCAGTAATCAAGAATGTTGCAAAATCGGGGTATTTTTTCCTTTTCAGAGCTTCCGTTACGTCTTAGCGCAAAATAACCATTCCACGCGTACGAAGTCGCGGGCAGAAGCTATTAACTAATTATATTATCTATACTAATATTATAAAGAGGTAAAGTTTGTGAGGTTGCAGGGGGTAATATCTGAGGAGTCAAAGAAAAAATGGTCGAACGAAAACGTTTCTTACGAACGCTGCCTTAACGATGAGAGATTGATTGAGTTCTAGAAAAAAGTTGTAGCTTGCATAATGCCTATTACCACCCAACGAAGTGGGCACGGGTCAGCTAGTAAATAATAAGATGGGAATAATTATAACATTGGCTGATGCATAACTCGAGCGTTTTTATTGGTGCAGGTAAGGATGATCATTTCGCAGTGATTTTGAAGAGAATAGAATTGGACGTGGTGGAACACAGCCGCTGCAACACACTGCTGAAGCGCACTCGCCTCGGCCACAGGTTTAACCTGCACAGTTCCTTTGTCTGCGCCGGTGGGGAGGAGGGCAAGGACACTTGTACGGTGAGATCGAAATTTAGAACTCAAGCGCTACAGTACTTACCATAAAAGTTAACCAATCCCTGACATTTGAAACAACTTTTATAACCCATGCTATGTGTGGTATGTTAGAGTATACCAAGCGATTTGTTAGTCACTCGCAACATTCAAAGAAATAATACTTCATGGTCACTTTTAATATATAAAATAATAATATCAAAACAAATACTAATAAACAACAAAGAGGACCTTAGTTAAAGTTTGTTCTAAAACTTTTAAAAGTATGGGAACGATACTTTTAAACGTACAAAATCAGGCCTAGGTTCAATGAACAACTTTAAAGGGGCCCTTTTCAAGGTTAATCATTACGTAACTGCTTATTAATTAAACAAACGCAGGACGCGGGCCGGACTGCGCGACAGGGCGTGATTCATTAATCACACCAGTTCGTTATTGCGTAAATCACCTGATGTTGAGCGTATATCAGTTTTTTTATTAATTCAGAACAAGAATCAAGTAATGATTATCCTGTAATAATATTGCTGGCGATTAATCAGTCGCACTGTATAAGAAAGTCAGTTTCAATGACGTCACACATCGATACCTACAATTAGCAAATGCATACCATATAAAGAGCTAAAGGGAAAAACTGGCTAAGTAATTTTTTTTTTAAATTGTTTTTTTGCAGTTTATCGCCACAAAAATACCCAGTTCATAATATGACTATCTAAAACAAGTGTAAAACGCGTTGTTTCACTTTTTTTTTTTGTTCTATTTCTTCTTTAATAGTGAATAACTAGATAAGTCCGCGACTTGACCACGTCGGTTATTATTATTATTGACATATTTTATACTAGCAGTGACCGCGACTTCGTCCTCGTGGAACGTTATGTAAAAAACAGTGATTAATGACTTTCATCTGAATGTACTGAGCCAATTTACTTATCTACTTTCCTCTCATACTTAAGTCGCGTCCTCATTAAAATTACAATAACTTTTGATAGACTGGACCGATTTAGTGTAAAGGCGATACGAGTATTTTCATATGTTTAAGCTCTCTGTTACAATGAAGTATACGTTCTTTTGGTTCCAGGGTGATGGTGGTGGACCCCTGGCATGTCCTATCGGCAACGATAGATACAAACTGGCCGGTCTAGTAGCGGGGGGCATCGGCTGCGGGCAAAAAGATGTCCCGGGATTGTACTCATCCTTACCCACCCTTCGTTCTTGGGTCGATGAGAAGATGGATATTCTGGGCTACGACACATCATCTTATACCGTATAAGAAGTCCATTAAATTAATTTCTCAAGTTTGAATACTATGCTATTGGTGAAAATTAGGTTGGACGTAACTTCGCACTTCAGCTCGGAATGAATTTGTCAAGTGTTGATATTATGCTATTCGTAAAAATTAGGTAGGACGTAACTTCGCACTTCAGCTTGGAATGAATTTGTCAAGTGTTGATATTATGTTATTCGTAAAAATTAGGTAGGACGAACTTCGCAATTCAGCTTGGAATGTATTTGTCAAATGTTAATATTGTACTATTGGTAAACATTAGGTTGAACGTAACTTCGCACTTCCGCTTGGGGATCCAAGCGCTTCCAAGCTGAAGTGCGAAGTAACCACCAACCTAATTTTTAGTTACGGATTTCTGTATACGACTTAACAAACAAAAAAAAGTTATAGCAGTCATAAGAACTGCCGACAAGAATGTTATGATTATGTCTCAATAATAATGTATAAAATACAAGATTATTTCTAAATATAACATTTATCTTAAACTTTGTTAACCGTTATGTCACTCATAAAGCGAACGTTTCTTTATCAACAAAATATCAAGAAATATCACAATTGCTATATTCATAATTATATTTTGTGAATTAAATAAAAGATTTTGAATAGCATTCATGATTTTTATTTAACACATTGAAAGAGGCACTATTTTTTTTATGTTTTTCCATTCCTGCGGAACGGGATGTTTAAGACCTCGTATGAAAATTTCCATAATCAGCGGTACGGGGCTTATTAAGTAGGTACACACCTGTATTCTGTTTTCAATAGGGATCATACATATATATCTCTTTCCTACAATAAATCAACCATATGTTACAGCCTCCGCAGGACAGACGACTGTGTTTTTCTTAGCCATCCTGCATGGAAGACACATACGAGGAGTATTAGACCTCGTTTCGCATTGAACGTGTTAATTAATTTCTCATTTGTCATTCACAGTTGAACCTTGATCAGGTCTTCTTAGTTTTAACTGTTCCAAGGCAACGGCCATAGCCGAGATTCGGCCACTCTGGCACCGCTGAGCGTATGGCCAAGCGGCTGAGCGCCTTAAGCACTCATCTTAGTCCTATGAAGCTGTGAAGGCCCATCAGTTCGAAGAAAAAAAGTTTTAACTATATAAATGTGTATTCATAAGGAAGAAAATAAATCGTTTTTCATAATTCATTATACGTTACAAGGTATATAAAAGCGGATAAAAATCTGTACATCGTAGCATTATGAGAGGGTGTTCACCAACACTACTTTTTTAATGTAATATAATGTAATTATGTAATGTAAATTTATAATAAAAAAATAACTAGATATTTACTTAAAAACACGATCCGATATTATGAGACCTACACTCATTGATATAAAAAACCCAAGATGCACACTTAACATATCACAGCCGGCACACAAAAATGAGTGCAGTCATTTCAAATAGACTCGCGTCGCTTGTGTCCTTGTAAAAACAACTTTAAATCATTCAGGTAAGAGGCGCTCAATCGCCCTCCCCATCTCTTCCTCCGTAACCAGAGGAGGGATGACCGGCGCCTCCTCTGCCACCTGAGCAGGGGGCATGGGAGGAGGGAGGAGCTCCGGAGGACCGGGGAACAGTGCTCCTATAATCCTCTCAGCCACCTCCGGCTGGAGAGTCTCCGTTGCCGGGGGCACCTGGCCGCGGAATTTCTTCCGGGCCATTTTGTACGGGCGCCCCCACGGGTCCCTCTCCAGCTCCTGGAGCATCTCCTCCCATGCCTGCTCTTTCGCCCGGCTGAATGCGACCTGCAGCGTCTTCCTGCAGGTTCTGTAGTCGCCATATAGCCGGGCCTCCTCTTCGGGGTCCCTAGTGGTCCGCCGCCGGCGGCTGCGCCCGTACAGCCGCCGGGCCGCGGAGCAGGCCGCACGAAGCTCTGCGATTTCGTGCGACCACCAATACACCGCCCTCCTCCTTGGGCGGAGGCTGTAAAACCCTACCGCAAGTTTTGTAAACGTGACTTAACCAATTCTTCCCTTTAGCCCTTCATATACAAATTTGGAGATATTTTGAGTGTAAAGGCGATACGAGTATTTTCATATGTTTAAGCTCTCTGTTACAATGAAGTATACGTTCTTTTGGTTCCAGGGTGATGGTGGTGGACCCCTGGCATGTCCTATCGGCAACGATAGATACAAACTGGCCGGTCTAGTAGCGGGGGGCATCGGCTGCGGGCAAAAAGATGTCCCGGGATTGTACTCATCCTTACCCACCCTTCGTTCTTGGGTCGATGAGAAGATGGATATTCTGGGCTACGACACATCATCTTATACCGTATAAGAAGTCCATTAAATTAATTTCTCAAGTTTGAATACTATGCTATTGGTGAAAATTAGGTTGGACGTAACTTCGCACTTCAGCTCGGAATGAATTTGTCAAGTGTTGATATTATGCTATTCGTAAAAATTAGGTAGGACGTAACTTCGCACTTCAGCTTGGAATGAATTTGTCAAGTGTTGATATTATGTTATTCGTAAAAATTAGGTAGGACGAACTTCGCAATTCAGCTTGGAATGTATTTGTCAAATGTTAATATTGTACTATTGGTAAACATTAGGTTGAACGTAACTTCGCACTTCCGCTTGGAAAACCAAGCGCTTCCAAGCCGAAGTGCGAAGTAACCACCAACCTAATTATTAGTTACGGATTTCTGTATACAACTTAACAAACAAAAAAAAGCCGACAGGAATGAACACTCAATACAATAGAATAACAAGTGTTCTCGCTTGAATTTTTATATTCAATACTAGCTGACCCGTGCCCACTTCGTTGGGCGGTAATAGGTATTATCAAGCTACAACTTTTCTCTAGAACTCAATCATATATCTCTCATAGTTAAGGTAGCGTTCGTAAGAAACGTTTTCGTTCGACCATTTTTTCTCCGACTCCCCAGATATTACCCCCTACAAACTACCTCTTTATAATATTATTATAGATAATATAATTAGTTAATAGCTTCTGTTCGCGACTTCGCACGCGTGGAATAGTTATTTTGGGCTAAAACGCAGCCGAAGCTCTCAAAAGGAAAAAAACCCCGATTTTAAAACATTTTTCATTGTTGCTCCGTTGCTATTGGTCTTAGCGTGATGATATATAGCCTATAATACTCACAAATAACGTAGCTTTCTATTGGTAAAATCGGTTTAGTAGTTCCTGAGATTACCACCTACAACGTCACAAACTTAACTCTTTATAATATTATAGCCCCTGCCCGCGACTTCGTTCGCGTAGTAATAGTTACTACTCTGAGCTAACGCTGACACACAGCAGAAGCTCTCAAAAAGAAAAAAAACATCTCGTTTTTAAAACATTTTTCATCTGTGCTCCGCTCCTATTGGCCTTAGCGTGATGATATATTGTCCATATAACATCTTTGTACGCGTGGAATAGTTATTTTGGACTAAGACGCAGCGGAAGCTCTCAAAAGCAAAAAATTTCCCTGATTTTAAAACATTTTTCATTGTTGCTCCGGCCCTATTAATTTTAGCGTGATGATATATACTCTATAACCATTCATGATGAATGTGCTATATAACACTGAAAGAATTATTCAAATCGGACGAGTACTTCCTGAGATTACCCCGTACAACGTCACAAACTCACAAACTTTACCTCTTCATAATATTAGTATAGATAGTGCGAATTATTTTAATGTTATAATGACACAAATGATTAACATTAGCCTGGTCTTCACACCTAATGGCACTTCGAAGAATAATAATTATGTACAATTTATGAAGTAATCAATCATATGATGGACTCCACGATCTCAATGCAAAATATAAATATTAGATGTAGCCTGTTATACAATGCGTTGATAGTTTGACGCAGGACGCGTAAGTATGATATGATCGGTCATGCTTATTAGCACGTCATGACTCGACATCACAAGATTATCTCCTCAACGCGCCTAAAAAACGTATCCACTTCGAAAAATTTGGTGATTCGATTGTATAAGTTATTTATATATTTATCTTAAGCTTTGTTAACCGCTATGTGATTCATACAGCGAACGTTTATTTGTCAACAAAATATCAGGTCATATCACAATTGCTATATTCATAATTATATTTTGTGAATTAAATAAATGTTACCGTCTACGTCCGGTACCGTGACACACCCGAGAGGCGAGACTACAACGCCACCCGGGGAACCACTATTGACCTGCGATACCGCGCTATTGACTCTATCGGGGTGTTACTACTGACCTCGAACGCTATTGGTGGAAGTTATCGGCTGTTCATTATTCATTCCGGTGTGAGACTACATTGGTGATATATAAAGGGCAAGATGTCGCTGATCTGGACGCACTCCTATGTGGAAGTTATTGTAAGGCGAAGCTCTGGCCAAATAAACAGTGAAAGTATCTACGATGTGTTTATTGCCATTCCTGACTGCATCGACACTATACGCGATTAGTGTAACAAAAAGATTTTGAAGAGTATTCATGATTTTTATTTCATTAACACATTAACAATATTTAACACGTTGACAGCGGCAATATTTTTTAAATGTTTTTCCATTACTGCGGTACGGGATGTTTATGACCTCGTATGAAAATTACCATAATGGCAGTACGCGGCTTATTAAGTAGGTACACACCTGTATTCTGTTTTCAATAGGGATCGTATATTATATATTTACCTTTTGCTACAATAAATCAAACATATGTGACAGCCTCCGCACGACGGAGAAGTCTACGTTTTTCTTAGCCGCACCGCAAGGAAGACATACGAGAAGTATTAGACCTAGTTTCGCATTGAACGTGTTCGTTAATTGTCATTCATGATGCTAATGCAAGGATTGCTCTATAATAAAGCAAATAATATACTACAGTTTAATCAATACAACAGACATATGTTACACAATACGTATAATCACCCTTTATATGCTGAACTCCCACCAATGTAGTCTCACACCGGGGTGAATAATGAATAAGCCGACCAATAGCGTTCCAGGTCATTAGTAACACCCCTGATATAGTCAATAGCGCGGTATCGCAGGTCAATAGTGGTTCCCCGGGTGGCGTTGTAGTCTCACCTCTCGGGTATGTCATAGCGGTACCGGACGTAGTCATTAACACATACTATTAAAAAACTCACTTTCAAATGGTTACATTCGCAAAACTACATAAATACAGAAAAAATATTATTACCCCAATTTAAATTATAATTATAAATACGGTAGTTCAAATCATACACTTTTATTTTAAAAAACAATTCTGTTACACAATACGTATAATCAGCCAGTCAGTCAGTCAATAAACACAAACAAACCAATAAACACTCTGCTAAGCTAAGGTCACTATTCATACATATATGAGTTGTTAAAATATATGTATACCAGGCGTACATACCTCAACAACTCTTATAAATATATCGTATCGGATAATTTTCTAAACTATTTCACTTTGATAAGGGAAAAAATAAAACCCTTCCACTTGCATGTGTAAGCGTGTATGCGTGCACGTGTGTGGAGGTGATATGTGTAATGTTGTCGCAGTGATGTAAGATTTTGTGTCACTGTATCGCGCGAGCAGCGTACTCAAGGGCTCCACGCCGAGGGAACGGACCTAGGCTTGAGCCGCTGCCGAGGGGGGGCCTAATCTGGTGTACGGGAGTGAAATTGACCCCCAGAATATTACTTTTGCACGGTACAGTAAACTTAATTAAAACAATCACAAGTTATGGCCAAAGTGTGTTAGGTAAACGTCGCACACGTTCACTCTTTTTTAGCGTCGCGGAAACGGAACCTAGAGGCGCTCGAATGGGTCCGACGCGAGGCGAATCGGTGCCTGCCATTACATACAACGATCCGCACATGCGCGGTGGGTACCGGTGTGTGCCCGGTGTTGCCGTGTTACAAAATATACATAATTATTGTTCGGAGTGGCAATAGATATGAAAACTACATTAATGTTAATAATTAATTAATTTAAAAATAGAACACAATCATTCCATTGTTTTGAGTTTTCACTCCTGTCGGCAGTCCTTACGACTGCCTCGACGTTTCTTTACTTGATAACACTTAAAGCTCGTCAATACCTACTAAACAAAACACGAAAGAAAAAGAAGAAAATCGTCTGAGAAACAGGTAGGGCAGATGTTCTTCACTTAGTCTTATAAGTCTTAGCCTGTCTATAAGTCTTAGCCTTACGTATAGCCTTCCTCGATAAATGAGCTAATTTTTTTTTTATGGTAGCACGGCAATCTGACTGCACTGTGCCTGATGGTTAAGCGCAGTACAATCCAAAAACAATGGCGACCACCGAGTGACACAGTATCCATCGCCGGTCGCCGCTGTCATGCCGGCCTGCGAAAAGCTGGATATGCACAGGCTGATCCCGAAACGCGACCCGCAGAAGCGAATCACTATGACGGGCTTTTTCGCCATATACATGGTGGTTGCGACCCAGTCAGGCTGTAGAACCCTACCACCCCGCTTTCGCCATTGCCTCGTTCGTTATTCAGCAGGGTGCACCACGTGCAGGTGAGGTTGGCTTGAGTGTCTCAAGTCTTCGATGTTATTCGACACCCCTTAAGAAATAGGGATGCTATTTCTTAATCTAACACTAAAGACTAATCTAGTTATTTAACACTAAAAGAATTTTTCAAATCGGACCACTAGTTCTTGAGATCAGCGCGTTCAACCAAACAAAGAAACAAAACAAGCCCTCTAGCTTTATAATATTAATGTAGATTTCGTGAGAAGCCGGGGCGAATGTCTAGTATCTCTATAAAGATTACACGTATATATAATACGCGGTTTATATTGAAGTGTCCAAATTTCTTCATTGTCATCGAGTTAGGTGCGAGGGAAGCGCGTGTTTGTGAAGTTATAAAAAAGAATTAATTTGTCGTGAGTACATTAAATTACTATACTTATTTAAAAGTGTAATGAATACTTCTATTACACTAGTTCTGACCGTGACTTCGCGTGCTTTTTCTTGTGGTAATTGTGTCGTTACATTTGAGCTACTTCCAATTTTTAACCGACTTCAAAAAAAGGAGGAGGTTATCAATTCGTGTTTGTTACCAACTTTGGACTGGGTGAACCGATTTTGATTATTCTTTTTTTATTTGAAAGCTGGTACTTCCAGTGTGGTCCCATTTCAATTTGGTACAGTTCCGACAACGGCATCCAGTGCAAAACCGTATAAGTTTTAAATTTGCATTAAGTATGTACACGACAAATAGACGAATAACTCAATATTACGCTAACCGATTTCGATGATTCATTTTTTATTGAAAAGGATGTACTTCAAGGGTAGTTTGATGAGAGTTTGGTTAGGTTCTGATTATGGGATCCGTGACAAAGTAAGAAAACTTTCAAGAAACGAGCCTACTCCTTTCTTAAGGGCCGGCAACGCATCTGTGTTTCCTCTCGTGTCGCAATTGTCCATGGGCGGCCGTGATCACTTACCATCAGGTGACCCGTATGTTCGTTTGCCACCAATATTATAAAAAAAACTCTTCAATTCTTAGGAGCCTATTGTGCTTATGTTCGTTGCTGTGTTGCAACATGACGCAAGCATTGTAATTACATTACTTAAGGTGTATAATGTGTGAAGCGATGGTAGCCGAGTTGGTGGTAGAAACTATCGCGGATTACTGAAAAGGTTGCGTTCGTACCAAACGTTACTTATTGTACAACCAATTGAAACCATATCGCATACCATACCGATAGATACCATACCGCAAAAATGCGCATATTTTAATATACTTAAGGCGGAACGGAGTTCGCGGGCACTGCTAGTAAAATATATTTATGTACACTAAAAATGGAAAAATAAAGTAAATTTTCAAAAAAAAGTATTAACCGACTTCAATATCAATCAAAAACCCATAAGGCACTAAAAAGCGGAAAATAAATAGTTTATCAAATTAACCAAATGAAATAAAACATATGAATATGTGTGCTACCTAGAGATGTATTGGAAGTCGGTGCCAACCAAACCGAAAATCATATCATCTACAGGTACAAAGTTTAAGTCCACTCTCGCGTCTCTGTAATACAAAAATTTTGGTTGGTACCGACTTCCAGTACATCTCTAGGTAGCACACATATTCATATGTTTTATTTAATTTGGTTAATTTGATAAACTATTTATTTTCCGCTTTTTAGTGCCTTATGGGTTTTTGATTGATATTGAAGTCGGTTAATACTTTTTTTTGAAAATTTACTTTTAATCGGTCATATTACATGTTTGATTTTTTTTCGAGATAAACTCA
The DNA here is from genome assembly GCA_015888305.1 of Antheraea pernyi. Classification (NCBI taxonomy): domain Eukaryota; kingdom Metazoa; phylum Arthropoda; class Insecta; order Lepidoptera; family Saturniidae; genus Antheraea; species Antheraea pernyi. The sequence continues at coordinate 4,880 of MU161503.1, read as the reverse complement.
AAAACTACTAAATGGATTTTCATGCCATTTTCACCAGTTGATTTTTCACCAGTCGATAAAGTGATTCATGACGAAGGTTTGGGTATATAATTTGTCAAGGTTTTTTGTAAATTGGTTCAAATAAAACGATAATTGTTGGAAATGTCGGAAAAGTTAAGCCGTCTGGGAGATTTCATCGAAAACGTTGCCTAATCCTTTTGAGATATAACATAACAATGTATTTTGGGATATTACCCATTTATAGATCTACAAATAAGTCTCTGGGGGCATATCTATCTATTAAGGGTAGCTCGCTATACGCATCATATGTTCTAATAAAAGAAGACGTACATTCGAAAGCAACTTAGACGGATACAGTATTAATAATTATAAACTTCAATACGTTAGTTACGAGTACATTGAGCATTTCGTGCACATTCGTCTTTATATATAGGTACATATAATTCTTCTGTCCGTGTGTATGTGACTGAATGATGATTTTTTTGTGTATTCCATTGGATTCGACAATGGATTAGATTCATAATTGAATCCTGCCTGTTGCCATTTGGTTGCCCTGCGGTCGGATAGTAGGTTTTTTTTATTATCAGGCTGGGACAACGTCCGCCGTGCCCGCTAATATATAGATAAAATAATTGATGTATTGTATTATTCCATATAATATATTATCAGTAATCACATAATTACCAAAGATTTCCCAAGATCGACGTATTTCCCCGTGTGGTCGCAATAATCAGACGTCGTTATCTTTGGAGCAGTTAGCGCGTTGACCTACAGAATTTAACTGGACGTAAAACACTACACTGTAGTTGGCCACACACCCTAGCATCGATCCTATATAGATAGAGACACTATATAGATACCGACGCTGCAGTTGAGCAGGCACTTAGCCTCGCTGAGAGTTATTTAATTTAATCTCTTCCTCCCCTTTCCACAACCGAACCATGCGCGCGTGGCTTTGGAGCCACAGCTTTACGGTAAATTGTATCTGGGCACGAAATAAAAAAGTTCGCGACGTCTTATCTTTGCCGTACCGTAAAGCTGTGGAACTATCTCCCGGCCAGTGTGTACGTAAAACTCGTTTGGACAATGAGCTCGCATCCAAGCACATTTCAGTAGACATATTTAAACATCAAGTATTGAAATTCAAAAGGACAACAAACATTTTATATCCCTGACCATTTTATTACAACGTTCAGTAAATTATAATTCAATATTCTTATAGGTCATCGATATACAAAAACCCAACATGCACACATAACGTCTCACAGCCGGTACATGAGTGCATAATCTTGGATAGTCATTTAAAATAGTTTCGCGTCGCTTGCGTCCTTTTAAAAACAACTTTAAATCATTCGAAGCAAGGTTGAATTTGTAAAATCATAAGTTTATCAGCAAGGTTGAATTTGCAAAAAACATAAGTTTATCGCATAACTATAACCACGTATGTATGTTGGGGAGTTTTTGCGACCGGTTTTTTAATTCAGACTTGTGCGTCTTTTGGGTTTTTAAATGTCAATCCCTTTTCCATCTGTTTTTGTTATTTTTTGAAGTAAAACCTCTTTAGGCACGACTAGGGAGCGGACTAGATAACCGGACGACAATCGGAAACGGACGGACAAACGGAAGTCCATTACGGTAATATGGCGTCACGTTTGTACCATCCGGTTTTTAAATATTTTTGATTTAGTCTATAAACAGTTAATCAAAAAATCTACAATATAAAAAATATACAATATATTTAATTATATATTTTTTTTAATGTTATAGGAGGCAAATGAACAGGCGGGTCACCTGATGTTACGTGATCACCGCCGTCCATAGACTAACAACACCAGAGGAGTCGCTAAGGCTTTGCCAGGGGTTGGTAGGGAAGGAGTCGCTAAGGCTTTGCCAGGGGTTGGTAGGGAAGTGGGAGGGAGGAGATGGGAGGGGGGCCTCCGGAGCCCTCCCTGACCTAACGAAACGCAACAATGCGTGCACTGTTACCTCACGTCGGTTTTCTATGAGACGGTGGTACTACGCATACTAAGCATACGAATTATATAATAGTAATTATTAAAACCAAAAGCCAAATTTTCGGAAGAACAATAAAAACTTACAGCTTTAGAACTTGCGATATAATATAATTCGTATATTCGCACCAGCCAAGTAAGACCTTAGACATCAATATTATCCCAAGTTATAAGCAGAAATGATATTTGAAGTTGTTATAATATATTTTAAGTTGTTATAATATATTTTAAGTTGTTATAATATATTTTATGTTGCGTTACACTAATCATGTATAGAGTCGTTGCAGTCAGGAATGGCAATAAACACTTTGTAGATACTGTGACTAGTTATCCGGGCAGAGCTTCGCCTTACAATAACTTCCACATAGGAGTGCGTGCCGATCAGCGACAACTTGCCCTTTATATGCTGAACTCCCACCAATGTAGTCTCACACCGGGGTGAATAATGAATAGCCGACCAATAGCGCTCGAAGTCATTAGTAACACCCCCGATAAAGTCAATAGCGCGGTATCGCAGGTCAATAGTGGTTCCCCGGGTGGTGTACTCTCGCCTCTCGGGTGTGCGGTACCGGACGTAGTCATTAACAGTTGTTATAAATAAATTACAGGACTGACCATTGAATTTGGCACCCATTTAGATCTCACTTCTTTTGTCGTTGAAGTTGAACGACCAAGGCATATCATAACATTGAACGGCTCTCTTATCACATTTAATTTATTCCGGTATATAAATAATTAGGATTTTCCCGAGCACAAAAGAATATCGGGGCTTGATTGTTTTATTTAATATAAAAGGAAAATATGCTGAATAATTAATATATCATGTTGTATTAATAATACCACAGACCATAAGTACACCACAGGATTAGCGGCCGTTTGCACTTACATCGCTTTATGTGTCAAATAAGAAAATTATACAATTGATATATTTGTGTTTGAGCAGTGTTATTAGATAAAGTCTTGTAAGTAGCTATCTATTTTTTTTTTCTTGATTAAATAATTAATTAATAAACATAACCAGAAGTATATAGACACGGCTGGTGCTTTAAATTTAAACAAATTGGATGTTTGAGTGGGCCGATTTAAAAAACTGTCAGGTCGATATGAAAAACTCTTCTACGATAATACTACAGGAAGAGGTATAATAGTGCTCGTTATTTTTTCTGTCCGCTCTAAATATACATAACTGTAAGTGTTCGTGCGAAGTTTAACAGAATAAATAATAGTTTTAAAAAAAACTAAAAAAACACGTTTTCATAAAAAAATCCAACTAAAAACAGATTTTTTTATGAAAGCGTGTTGTTTAGTTTTTTTAAACTATTATTTATTTTTAGTTAATTTTTTTTAACTCTTTTTTTTCGGATTATTGCATTGTCATGGACTTTTGACAGGTGTGCAAAGTTTGAATTAAATCTGATGGTTCAAAGTAGGACAAAATCGAGCTCAAAGGGGTCGGTTACATACATACATACAGGTGAAGATAATAAATAAGTGGCAAACGAACATGTGGGTCACCTGCTGTTAAGTGATAACCACTGTCCATGGACACCAACAACACCGGAGGAGTCGCAAGTGCGTTGCCACCCTTTAGGGGGAAGGGATTAGGGGAGGGAGATGGAGAGGAGGAGAGGGGAGGGGAGGTGGGCCTTCGGCGCTCACACTGTCCGAACGAAACGCATCAATGCAAGCACTGTTACTTCACGTTGGTTTTCTATGAGAGGGTGGTACTACCCCGGACGAGCCGACCCATTCATGCTGAAACCAGTAAGTTTCAGTGTGGCTCTACTACCTACAATAGATAGGATTTAGATATAAAACAAAAAAACAGGTTTACAGTATGGTAACTGCAAACACCTCAATTAATTATTTTAATCGTAGATTCACAAACGTGAACCCAACGACGTCAAGACTCAACAATATTTAGAAAAATAATTTTATCAAATATCGAAACAACACACGTACTGACAGAATTCTTATTGAGATTCATCTTCTACAGTGGAATGTAACTATTATGTAATGTACTAATAAACCTAAAACCCGATTGCAGCCACACCTACCGTTGCCAATTGTAAATCCAAACTATCGAGGGACTCACTCAAACATGTACCCAGATGATATGTGAAAAATCTTTTAAAATAATTCTACAACCCGATCGAGCATCATCTACCAGGTTCAATTAAAATAAAAACTAACCTATATATATATTGACGGTAATGTAAAAAGAAGCTTGAGAGATCTATGGATCCCCAGTTGGAACGGAGTTCCTATCCCTTTTCTGTAGACGTTTACTATATAGTCAGTATAGTTTACATTATAAAGTATCAAGTTGATAGAGTTCAATTGTAAATTAAATGATAAAATATATTCATAAAATAAATAATGATGAATTAAACACTGAATGATATCATAAGTACATATTTTCAACTTGTATTAAAACTTTTTGACACTCCATTGTATTGAAGAAAAATATAAATATTAAAAAAAAATATGAGCACGACGCGTTAACTGTCACTTGTTGTAACTATTCGTTTAAGAGCTAGCAACGGTTTCGACAACGAATTCGAATAAGCCAGTTTTTTATATATCTTTATGTTCTTCCAAACACCGTGCGGGCTATCTGCCTGTCGTTAAACGTTGCGTTTATTAGTGCATATCGCACATTTACAGGTAAAAATATTGATTGTATTGTATAATTTAGAATGTTTTGTTTCACTAAATTTGAAACGCTACTCAAACATGAAATTATTATAGCCAGAGGTTTTTATTATTAACAATACAGTGCAGCCATTTTTTGTAAATAAAAAAAAGTATGTTCAAACCATGTTAAGATAAAAGAGAATAAATTAAAAATGATATGTATAGAATAAC
>MU161502.1:19630-35217 GCA_015888305.1 Antheraea pernyi | reverse complement strand
TTTATTTTCAATTATTTTAAATTTCGTGCCCATCAGAGAAACTATGAGCATGCTGAGTAAATTAAATAGATCCCAGATAATGCGACCGCAATGCGCTCCTTATGATATAAGGGTTATACCAAGATTGTTCTATTGGACAACCGTTTTTCACTATATTAATATAATTTTAATTTGAAATTACGTTTTTTTTTTAATTTAATACCAATATATTTGTAGTTTGCGGCCCGCGACACCATGAGTGAAACGTGTTTGTGGCCCGTTAAAAAAAAGGTTTAGTACCACTGCTATAGGTTAAATTGAACTCGATAAAAGTTTCTTTCACGTTCAAAGTCTAGTTATCAATTAAACACTGCTTTAATAATGTACAAAAAAATGTGTAGTTCACACGCGGTAGAAATAAATCTTCAAAAAGAAAGTGAAAACAGCGTAGGTATGTCTCTCTGTTTTCCAATACCGCAAAGGAAAGCGAGACACTGCTCCAAATCTAACTGACACAATGTTTTCCCCCACCGCTTTTCGTCATCCAAAAAAGTCGCGGATCAGAATTTCAAAACTCTCCTATAAGAAGTTTCACATCAATTAATACAAAATAAAATTATATAGTTTACAAAAGGATATAATTTTAAGCAAATCCTTATAACTGCCCACCTGCTGAATGACTATGGATACAATATTAACCCACGTAAATTGAAAGAAACTGGCCCTAAATGGCGTCATTCAGTGGATTAATGGGGGTGTTGAATCGTGTAATATGTGGCTAATTGGCAATTTCGCCTTCGATCTCCGGTCCGCCGTCATCGCGACAGGACATGCACCATTACGTGCCTTGTTAATTGCCATTGCTTCCGATTGATGTAGCAATGTATGTAAACATACAGTTACAGTTAAGTTTCAATCATATAAGTATTAATAACGAAGACAATTTTACCGAGTTTGACAAAGTACTGATTCGTTTGTTTGATTCTTTTTGGTTTAATTATTGCAGTTATTAAGCTATTTCATTTTATTATTGGAAATTAATCTTTCAGATTATTACGGCCATTGTATTACAAATGTCTTGTGATATTTTCAATGTTGTAACAAAATGGCTCCTTTGTAAATGGCTCCTTTGTAGAAGTTTTTTTTGGTATCTCAGAATTTATGTTCCGTGGTATTATATCCCATCCACGTCATTTGTGTACAATAACCGAACCATATTACGTAATATCACCAATATTGTAAAATATGGAGTCAAATATCTAAGATATCCCCAAAGACATGTAAAAAAACATGTATTAAGCATTAAAGTTTTTGTCCTAATGAGTTTTGTGAGCCACAGCAAAAGTTTGTAATGAAGTTTTATTGACCTTTACTTGGATTTATATTTGTTAAGTAGCCAATGAGATTTATTTCACGTGTATGTAGACATGACCTTTGGTTAATAAAAGTACAAGCTAACTTTATTAGTTATAAACTCACGAAAACAGTGTAAGAAATCGGATTAAGATTCAATGGTAAAAATTTGTTTCTAAGGTAACAAATAAGGCTGTAATGAAAACGTTAGTCACAATAATTCTTGTAATATATGTTAACCAAAACATTTTTGTTTTAAAAAAGTAAATCTCAGAGATATTGGAACAGACCAATTACCAGACAATTTACAGTGTAGATAGAAACTAATGTTCCACTGTTGTGAACTGTGAATATAAGTTTGATTTAACCAATTTGATTTTAATTAACTGAATTCATGAAACTAAAGAGCCTAGTAACCATAGAGGTCAAATAACTTTTATAATTGATATATGATATACCTATGCCTACCTAGATAACAATTACACTTTATTGTGTAATAAGAAATACACGAGAACAAATGAACACTTAGTCTCAAAATCTATGTTATATATAGTCGTGATATAAGGGACTAAGGAAACCAGAATAATCATTAATAAAATAAAATGTTTTACAAATATTATGTGTACTTATAACAAAATTTCAGGAGTTTTTGGCGGGATCTTGGTCTGTCATGTAGTGGATTTTATTTTTTATTCATAATCTTGTGCTACTGAACTCTATATTGTGTAAAATCGGTGGTGTTTTATGTAAAATAGTTTGTTTATTGTGCATAAGTGAAGTGAATTGAAAATAATACCACGGACCATGAATTCTGAGATGCCACAAAAACTCCATACAAAGTTCTAACAAGATGATCACCATCTTGTTAGTTCATTGAAATTTTATCAAGAAACTTGTAATATCGATACTCACTTGACAATGGCAGTAATAGTCTACTAGAAGACTGGTTGCCAAAAATGGAATGGAAGAAGAACTTGTAATACTATTAACTACTTGACAATGGCAGTAATAATCTAAAATATGGGTTGCCAAAAATAAAGTAAAAAAACAAATTCAAAAGGTTTCACAACAATGCATTTATTTAAAAGACTGACATTTTCGACCCATTTCTCGCGCGTTACACTGCTATATTGTTTAATGTTTGCTAAGTAACAATGTAATAAAATAACTCAAGTACTAACGATGCTTGATTAGACTTTGTAAAATTTAATAATTGAAGCGAAATGTGGCTGCTATTTTGCTCCCTTCCTATTAGTTACGTACGCGAGCTAAGTTAATTGCTTCAGCCATTATCCCAAGGTCGGTTAAATCGCTAAATTGCTATGAATAAGGAAGACAATTTGAAGCTACATAATTAAATTTGGAAGACAGATAGCCTTAGTTACCTATGGCTTTTTGCTGAAGTAAATTAATCTTTGATATATAATACGCTTCAATTATTTACATTCTATGTACCGTTTTTCCCAACATTTTCTTTTATGCTACGTGAAACATAAATCGTAGCTGAGGTCTCATGTTTAACTCGTATTTATAGTTAAAGAGGAAATATAAATATACCTATCTCTTGAAATTCTATATTGCTGTGTTATACGCAGTTATATGTTTCCTTTGGGCTACTTACACGCAGCGGAAGCGGTCAAAAGGAAAAAAATACCCGATTTTGAAGCATTCTTCATTGGTGCTCCGCTCCTATTGGTCTTAGCGTGATGAAATTAGCCTATAGCCTTCCTTGATTTTCAAATCGGGCCAGTCGTTCCAGGTATTATCCACTACAACCTCACAAACTTTACCTCTTTATAATATAATTATAAAATAATAAATAGACGAGATAGATAGATAGATAGTCTATATAAAGTGTTTTAAGTATCTATATATAAATAACGAAGAAAAAATGGCTCAATACCTTTTTTCTCTGTTGTTTCAAGTGATTTTCGTTATTATTTTCGTTAACAGTTATTGAGAAGTTATAATATTTTGTATGAAAAAAAAAGTCGAGGCAGACATAAGGACTGCCGACAGAAGTGAAAATTGAAATCATCTGAATAACCGTTCTTTTTCAAATTTTGAAATTATTTATAGTCTGAATTATTAAATAATTAATAAAAAAAAACATAATTTGTAAATTGAGATTGTTAACATTATTCTGGTTTTCAAATCTATTGGTACTCTGAGAAATAATTATACACAGTTTATTAATTAATCAAACATATGCTGGGCTGTAAATTATAGCATAACGCGGTTAAAGACGTTTTCACTTCAAGAATTTGGAAATAATTCATTCTTCACGCCATCAACGAATGTAAGTCTTTATTTACGACTAGCCTCTGCCCGCGACTTTGTTCGCGTGGAATAGTTACTTTGGGCTAACGCTAATACGCAGTGGAAGCTCTCAAGAGGAAAAAAGAACCCGGGTATGAAACATTCTTCATTGATGCTCCGCTCCTATTGGTCTTAGCGTGATGATATATATACATTTATAACCTATAATCTTCTTCGATAAATGAGCTATATAACACTAAAATAATTTTTCAAATCGGTCTAGTAGTTCCTTTTTATTTTTTAACGTGGGGAAATCCCTTATGGATACGCCACCCTCCCGGGGGAGAGGGTGGGTTATGTCCAACTCGCACAGACTAAAACCTCACGGTGTACCGACAGACCGTCATTGTTGGGGCGGCAAGGGATCGTTCTAGCTAATCTACCTTGTAGAGCCGCCCCAACGGTCCGCCCGGCAGAAGGTGACTACCGTGCTCCTACTTATAGAGAGACAGACCGGGCACACACCAGCTGCCTCCCCTAGTCCGCCGGACCTGTGCAATGAGGAGATGAGCCCGCCGGCCCATCCCCTCAGGTCCGGCTACGGTGGCAGGAAGAGTTGGGTAAAGCGCCGCCTCCTCCTGCCGATCGTCCGTTGGCGGAGACGGCCACTTAGCGGGTCTGCCTCACGGGCAGCGCCAAATCCACTCCTACCGCCGCCGCCAGAATGCGGCGCTGTCCCCCCCCACGCAGCACACTCGGACAGAGCTCCATATGGGAGCGCGCCGCGGAGCACCCAGTCGTAACCCATGTTCCACAGGAGCGGCCCCAATGCCGACCCCTGTGGAACCTCTCTCCTCGTTGCCCGGCGGATCATTCGCCCGTCGCCGTTCATGTAGGTGACCTCCCTATCTTCAAGGTACGCCTTCAACTGGCGATGTCCAGGGAGGTCAAGTAGGCGTATAAATAAAACATCCCTCAACGTCTAAGTCCTAAGGCGTTTGTTTAAGCATATTTTAGTAGGTATTCACTGCGGTAAATTTTATTGGATTGCGTAATCCATCAAGCGATTTCATTACAATTTCGTTTATACATGACATTGAAAACTAACCTCCATCAACGGACCTACTTAAGTGATAACCAATTTTAGTTGACTTTACATTATACATTTTTAAATTTTCTTGATAATTCATTTATCATTATTCGGAGTTCGAATATTTAGGTTACTACTTTGTGAAAAACCAAATCAAAAATTGTTGGCTACTCTTTGCATCATTCGTAACCAGACAGAATAGAAATTATATACTTTCATTGTTAGGTGCGTTAAGTGCCTCGGCGACCACTCCACTAGGGAGTGTTCTCGCACGAGTATGGTAATTGTATAATGATTGAATCATGACAATAATACATCAGATGGTATATGCATTGGCTCGCGTAGACGTCTTGTATTTCGGTACTAAACACGACTATAGTGAGCATGATGATTCACGTGACATCAAAGTATACGTGGTAGTGATGACTATGTGCGGTTTGTAGATCCCTGGGTGATCACTTTTTTTTAACACTACGGCGCTACAATAAAAAACGGTGTCCATAAAAATATTACTAGTGCTTCTAGAGATTAAATGTTAGCGTAAATATAAAAAGGGTTATTTACATGAAGTTTCTAAAAATAAGGTTCAAGTGGGCGTATAAATAAAACATTCCTCAACGTCTAAGTCCTAAGGCGTTTGTTTAAGCATATTTTAGTATTCACTGCGGTAAATTTTATTGGATTGCGTAATCCATCAAGCGATTTCATTACAATTTCGTTTATACATGACATTGAAAACTAACCTCCATCAACGGACCTACTTAAGTGATAACCAATTTTAGTTGACTTTACATTATACATTTTTTAATTTTCTTGATAATTCATTTATCATTATTCGGAGTTCGAATATTTAGGTTACTACTTTGTGAAAAACCAAATCAAAAATTGTTGGCTACTCTTTGCATCATTCGTAACCAGACAGAATAGAAATTATATACTTTCATTGTTGAAATCTGCGCTATTGTAATTTTCTTGCAGCACATGCTGAGCAGGGGCCACTTTTGGTATTGAATGCGATAACTATCTCGACAATGCTGCAATATTATAAATATATATATACCTAATTATGTACGTGTTCAGCAATAAATATATGTTCTTTTATTCCTTCTAAATATAGTCGCCTGGCACAATATTAATCTGCGACATAAATGCTTTTATGTTTTTTACTAAGTACTAAGTAAATTCTCGCATATTATAAAATTGAATGTCTCTCTGTTTATCTATTATCGGCCGATTTATATTCAGTATAAGTAACGCAAGTAATAATCAATAATGAAAATTGTGACGTGGCTTTACGTGGCACAAATAACGTGGCATTCTATTGGTAAGAGATTTTTCAAACTCGGTTTAGTAGTTCCTGAGATTACCCCCTACAACGTCACAAACTTTACCTCTTTATAATATTATAGCCCCTGCCCGCGACTTCGTCCGCGTAGTAATAGTTATTAGTCTGGGCTAATGTTGACACACAGGAGAAACTCTCAAATAGAAAAAAAACATCTCGATTATGAAACATTTTTCATCTGGGCTCCGCTATAGCCATTCTCGATGAATGAGCTATATAACACTGAAATAGTTATTCAAATCGGACCAGTAGTTCCTGAGATTACCTCTTACAACGCCACAACGTGACAAACTCACAACGTCACAAACTTTACCTCTTTATAATATTAGTATAAATATGAAAATCCGTTTAGTAATTTTTGAGTTTATCGCGAACAGACAGACAGACGTAGACGTAGATGAGGGGACAGTAAGCAGTTAATTCCATTTTTTCACTGTCGCTTGTAAACTTAAAATTAAATCAAAGAAATAAAACAAGAATTAAAACAAGCACTAATTTACTTAACTAATTATATTATGTGACAGGAGGAGGGGTGGAAGTTAAACCGTAATAATTATTATCAAGAAGGGTGGTTGGCGACCGGCAATGTGCGCGGTGTCGTCGGAGTTACATTTACCTCGTCGCATGCTCGTCGTCCACACGAGCTACCACTTCGCACTAACTACAACCTACGCGGCCATAGATCTGAGGTGAGTTATTTTCTTTCCTTACATTACTAACTACAGGTGGTAACGTTGCAAGAAATAGTAATATAATTCATTATTTCTACGCAATGGATAACAAAGCTTTAAATATAACATTATTTTGTTGGTGGTTATCTCTTATCTGTTCTTACGATTTACAATAACAATTGTCGGGTAATGTTATCGTAACAAGAAGTGTTTCGTTGATTAAACTCTTTATTTCTCTAAATATTTTACAAATGTTTCAACAGTTGTGTGTTTAGGAAGGTGGTAGAGCCACGCTGTAGCTATTACTAGTTTCAGCATGAATGGGTCGATTCGTCCGGGGTAGTACTACCCGACCCACAGAACACCAACGTGAAGTAACAGTGCTTGCATTGTTGCGTTTCGTTCGGTCAGTGAGAGCGCCGGAGGCCCACCACCTTTCCCCCTTTTCCTTCCCCTGTCTCCTTTCCCTATCCCTCCCCCATATACAGGCTGGCAACACACTTACGAATCCCCTGGTGTTGCTAGTGTCTATGGACGGAGGTGATCACTTAACATCAGGTGACCCACCTGTTCGTTTACCTCTTTTTGACATAAAAAAAAACATCAAACATTTATTTTCAACAAGAATATACATACAAACTATCTAAAACATTTCTGTTATTTTATTCTACATAATATTAAAAACAATGTGCAAGTAAGAATTATACGATAATCAATAGGTGTGAAATACTATTTCACGTTGCCCACACTCAAATTTACTATACGAACAACGAATATTCATTTAATTATCGTATCATTGTTACAAATTACAACATTACAAAAAACAGCGTATCGTATAATAGTAGAATAATTGGTACCAATAAATAACAACAGTTATTGTGAAATAACACACCGTTATTAATTATATATATAGTATATATAATTGTAAATAATATAGTAATATATAATTGGTTCCAATAAATATAACAACAGTAATTGTGAAATAACACACTATTATTAATTATTGATATATACACATATATCAATGTATCAATGCACATGTATCAGTTATAGTCATTTTAAATTTATTTACTAAATCAGGCAACATTTAGTAGGAGCCGTACTATTTTCCAAATAAATTCGGTAATATAACAACATAACAATACTCTAAGCTTTAAGTAATATATGTAGTAAATGAATCTCCGTAAATGTCTCTCGAGATTAGTAGCAGAATAAAAGACAATATAAACCCTAAATCATATGAGAATTACTCTGTAGTTACAAAAGAGCGTGTCTGTACCTACATATCTATACTAATATTATAAAGCTGAAGAGTTTGTTTGCTTGAACGCGCTAATCTCAGGAACTAATGTTACGACTTGAAAAATGTGTTCAGTGTTAGATAGCTCATTTATCGAGGAAGGCTATAGGATATATGTCACCACGCTAAGACCAATAGTAGCGAAGCACCAATTAAGAAACTTTCAAAATCGTTTTTCCTTTTGAGAGCTTCCACTGCATGTTTGCGTTAGCCCAAAGTATTCCACGTGGACGAAGTCGCGGGCAGAAGCTAGTATATAATAAGAATGCAATTCTAACGTTTCTCTGTACTTTTCTGATTTTCGTGAAGGTGTCTAGGGATAAATAATAGAATATATTACAATCATTTTTGAAAATGTCTGTCTGTCTATTTGTATGAACATGCATCACTGCTAAAGTACAGGGTTCACAATAAAACCAAAAAGCATATCTTCGGGAGTAACTTAGTCTTTGTTTTATTAAAATCGGCTTACTCCATCAAAAGTTATTGTAATTTGATGGACGGCTCGAGGTAAGTACGAGATAAGAGTTGTAATCTATATTATATAGCTTATTTGTTTGGTTGAACGCCCTAATCTTAGGAATTACTGGTCCGATTTGAAATATTCTTTCAATGTTAGATATACCATTTATCGAAAAAGGCTATACGCCATATATCATTACGCTAAGACCAATAGGAGCGGAGCGCCAATGAAAAATGTTTCAAAATCGGGGTACTTTTCCTTTTGAGATCTTCGGCTGCGTGTTAGCGCTAGTCGAAGTAACTATTCCACGTGGACGAAATCTCCTTTTACAAAACCCGTATTAGGCATTAATTATCCTGTCTCCAGAATAATAATAAATAATACGTAATAAATACAAAAAGCAAGACTTATTAGGTATAAAATAATCTAAATTAAAACATTAAAGTATCTAAGTAGGTAATATAAATTGTATTTTGTGTTTATCTTTGAGTCTTCATTGTAAACTTAATTTATGTAATCGTTTCCCCCTTTCAATGAATGCTAATTACTATAATTCGAAAACAGTGTTTACGCTTAAAAATTGTACATCTTAATCGAAAAAAAAAGGTGTAGCATAAAAACCAAAATTTGTCGAAGTTTGTCACATTCAGAGCCAGATCTATGAAACACAAAACTAAGAAAAACAGTTTAAAAAAACTTTTGGGTTAAGAAATAGATAATTGATATTTCGTTATTAAATAACCGCAGAAAAAAATCCCGCGTCGAAAATTTTACCTCCCAAAAGTTTGCCGTTAGTCACATTTCTTTCTAAAGAAAAAGCTCTTATATATACGAGTATGTAAACTATTACTAAGCCAGAGATCTGTGATCTTATATTTAATGCTATCTACACACTTTAATGTTTTGAGTATTAAAAACAGATAGTAAAGCTTTTTAAGTGAGTTGGGGATCCATAAAAGACCGTTCAACACAAGGCGACGAAAACAAAAGAGTCTAATATGAGGAAAATCACTATATTATGCTTGTTATATTACAAATCTAATTAGGAGAAAATAATGTTCACTGTACGTCCTTAGGACATGGCCTTTTTAACTTATTCCCTGTGTCTATTTTATTTATATATAGATTATAAGGAATACACAAGCTGTGATTTAATTTTATTTTATTTACACATTATGCGTTAAATAAGCAATGGCGGCCTTAATGCCGAAGGCATTCTCTACCAGTCAACCATTAGGTGATGCAGATATAAATGTTGGTAGGTGCAAAAGGTGATATTTTTATAAAATTATGTTTAACCTATTTAATATTACAATATATAAATACAATATCATCACCAATATACAATATATACACTATACTAGCGGGCGCGGCGGTCGTTGTCCCGCCCTGGTAATAAAAAAAAAATACCTAAACCTTCCTCACTAATCACTTTATCTACTGGTAAAAACCGCATGAAAATCCATTCAATAGTATCCGAGTTTATCACCAACAGACAAACAGACAGACAGATATATACACTATACTAGCGGGCGCGGCGGTCGTTGTCCCGCCCTGATAATAAAAAAAAACCTTGACTAATTATATACCTAAACCTTCCTCACGAATCACTTTATCTACTGGAAAACCTCTAAAACCTCATGAAAATCGATTCAATAGTATCCGAGTTTAACACCAACAGACAAACAGACAGACGGATATAGCAGAGGACTTTGTTTTATAATATGTAGTGACATAATTAAAAAACGTAATCAGATCGACAGTCCATTACATGGCACGGGTATATTGCCGTGGTGAAGATTACTGTTATGCTGTCTCGGAACCTAAAGACATCAAGTTCTATTATGGAATACAGAAAAGGGCTCTTGACGCTAGAATTTAAAACACGTTCAGGGAGGCCCCTACCCTACGGAGCTAAAGCGGTTTGTTTCTTTAGTAACATCTGCATCATTAACAATGCGGATAGCCCTTCTTTGATCTGTTAGAACTTGTGGCTCAACTGTGAAAAGAAGGATAATACACAGCCGTACCTGCACCTTATAAGAAACGTATAAAGTACAGCGGTTCAGTACTCAGAGAATCCCCGATATAATAACACCCCGTATACAATAATCTCTCAAGTTGAGTAACTTAGCACATTGAGATCATTATTCATTGTGAAAGAGATGAAAAGGGGGCATAATAATTTTTCACATATGAACGCGCTCACCTTGGTTTCTTTGACATTGAATTTAAGCATAAATTAATTAAACCTGTAAATAGGTTCACGAAATGTGTCAAAGACATTTACGGAATAATTTTAGATTCTAACACCGACTCATAACTCACTTACTGTCACATGCAATTACCTCCGTTTATTCTCGAGCGTTTGGGCGTAACTCGCTTCGAATTCCCTCGCATCCAGACTGTTTTGTCTAAGTGGGTGTAACTCACAGCTGCGTGTCTGGAATGTAATAACATTACTCCGTGATGTCGTATAATACTTTTTGAAGTTCCAAATACTTTTATATTTACACTTACTTATTGGTAAGAGAATTTCCTGTTAAATCTATCGGTATTGTGATAAGAAACTTGGAAATTCGTTTTGATTTTCTTTGTATTTAATACTAGTAACTGCTCACGGCTTCATTGACGTTAATAACAATGTAATATCTATGTTTTTGGGTGGTAGGATACAACAATTAACCAGAAAACACTCAGTATAAAACCTAACACAGTGGCTAAGGCGTATCCTGGCTCAATCGGCGTAGTACTAAATCGGGTGGTAAGGAGATGTACCAAACTAAATATCCGATATGCATGGTGATAAATCGGTCACAATCATT
This sequence comes from Antheraea pernyi, assembly GCA_015888305.1. Taxonomy (NCBI): domain Eukaryota; kingdom Metazoa; phylum Arthropoda; class Insecta; order Lepidoptera; family Saturniidae; genus Antheraea; species Antheraea pernyi. The sequence continues at coordinate 23,932 of MU161502.1, read as the reverse complement.
CTTTAATAGTTTAGGCTTTCAGTGCGCGACATTGACAGCGGTGATGCGCTTTGAATTGTAGATTTTTTGGACGGTTCTCGTTTTTCTTGGATTAATTGCCATTTTTCTACAGGCGCAGTGACGTCACTTTGCCATGCTACTATAAAAAAGCATTTGGTACTAATAATTTGATTACTATTAGTGTAATGTTTAGATTCAGGTCACATGATTCAGAGATTGCCTCCCGCAAACATACAAATTATTTGATACCATTATTTACCTATTAATCTTAGAAGCCATTCTAACTTAATTTCGAATATGTGCCAAGTGATTGAGCACTGTTGACCAACATAGAAAAAAAACTAGATTTTAATTGAAATTTATAAAGTTACAACCTTTTTCTGAACCAATTATCATACAGCTTTTTGTCTACTCGTCTGTTACCAGTGCGGATTACATCGCCTTACGAGTTCATCAGAGATTATTTGAATTTAATGCATTTTCCTTCAGACTTATAGCAACACAGCAAATTGTAACCACAGGAGTAAATATTCTTTTTATTCCTGTTATTTGTTTAAAATAAAACTCCGACGTCTGTTCACTTAAAGCGTTTATTCCGACTAAGTCTCAGTATATAGTATCTTATCTATGCGACTAACCCTATTGTACACATCGCACATCGAAGAACAACGCTAACCTATATTTATAACTAACAATTCCTAACCTAGTCTCCTAAAATTCAAAGAGAAGTTAATCGAATTAAAATATTTACAATAACCTACAGAGTAACATTTTTTAGAGCTAACTCGATAGCAACTCTTTCTCACTTGAAATGACTTCTGCCATAATATTATACGTATGTATAAAATGAATAATGTATGTATATTACAAAACAATTGATTTTTAGGTAATATTGGTTAAATGGAATGAACCGTATCAGAAGCTGGCGTCATGTGACAGCTCCGGAGTCATCTTCGTGTGGATCAAATATGAAGGGCGGTGGAGCATTGAGTTGATAAACGACAGGAGCACTCCCGTCACACACTTCTCCTGGTCGCACGATGGAAGAATGGCACTCATTTGTTACCAGGTTATATTTATGTTTAATTATCGTACTTTTAAATTTTGGACCTAATTTCGATCTAATCGTCACTTAAGATTATCCTGCGTTTATGAAATTTAATTGTATTTTAGAATTATGTTTGACATATAATATAATATAAAACTTACTTCAGGAAAATGTATTCTAAAAAAATGCACTAAAACTCCATTGATTGTCGTAAATCTACCGATATTTAAATCGCAATACATTTTTTATTTGATTTTGACTAGTTTCCTCGTGTCTTTTCGAAAAAGTTATATATTAATGAAATATAAATGAAAAAATATCCCGCTTTCAATATAAAAATAGTTTTCAAATTAGATTTATAAATTACCAAGTTCTGAGTTAACAAATATAAAAAAATAAAACCGGATTGCTTTGGTTTTATCACGATTTTCGCACTACAAAATTACATTTATCGCATTTGCTAGTTATATATATGTTTTTATATCATTGGAGGCAAACGAACAGGTGGCTCACCTGATGTTAAGTGATCACCACCGTCCATAGACACTTGCAACACCAAGGGAGTCACAAATGCGTTGCCAGTCCGTTTGGGGGAAGGGGCTATGGGGAGAGGATGGAGAGAGGAGGGGAGGGGGGAAGGTAGGTAGGTAACCGGCGCCCTCACTGACCGAACGAAACGCAACAATGCAAACACTGTTACTTCACGTCGGTTTTCTCTGAGAGGGTGGTACTACTACCCCGGGCGAGCCGACCCATTCATACAGAAACCAATAATAGCTTCAGCGTGGCTCTATTAAATGCATCTAAACTCAAACTGAAATCTTTTCCCCCTTTTGTTTTATGTAAAATGGCCGACAGAAATATACGTTTGCCTTTTGGTACGTGTTATGAAACTGTTTAAAATGGCAAAAAAATAAAAGAGATGTAATAATCACTGACTGCAAAACGGACAACATTATTAGTTTCCAAGCAGAACGATGTTTTATCAGAGATATTTTCGTGTGGAGATATTAATATATAGTCTAGATATAGTCTTTTTATAATTGAAATAGTAGTTATCTAATATCTAGTGGCTTTTAATCAGTATTTTGTTTAAATAAAATATAATTTGCTTTTTGACAAGATATTACAGTGTCACATGCGATATTTTTATGTGAAGACATGTAACTTTAAACGTCCTTTCGATTTAGGTAACGCTTTGGCATTACGCCGCGCACCGTTCGACTGTCACCGTTATTCAAACATGATTAATATATTATGTTTTAAGGAAGGTGTGCCCACGTGGACACTTTATGCCTTTGTGTACGATACTGTTTATGAAGGTCGTAGGTTATTTACTAAGGGAACTTTTTATTTGGTTGAGTGGTTAGCTTGTTCGGACACCGCTTTGAGCTGAGCATATTGAAAATTCATCGCGTAACACCTATAGATTTGTTCACTTTATGCACTTGAGGTCCACCTCTCCTCTAGGCTTAACGTGTTTACCATTTTAGACTACATTACTATTTAACATCAGTTGAGATTGTGTAAAAACATATAAAGTAGTAGCCGAACCGTGCTCATTTCATTGGGCGGTAATAGGCATTATCAAGCTACAACTTTTCTCTAGAATTCAATCATATATGTCTCATAGTTAAGGCAGCGTTCATAAGAAACGTTTTCGTTCGACCAGTTTTTCTCCGACTCCCCTTATATTACCCCCTACAACCTCACAAACTTTACTTCTTTATAATTTTATTATAGATAATATAACTAGTTAATAGCTTCTGCCCGCGACTTCGTACGCGTGGAATAGTTATTTTGGGCTAAGACGCAGCGGAAGCTATCAAAAGGAAAAAAATACCCCGATTTAAAAATATTTTTCATTCTTGATACGCTCCTATTGGTCTTAGCCTAATGATATATAGCTTATGACACTCACAAATGACGTGGCTTTATATTGGTAAAAGAATTTTCAAAATCGATTTATTACTTCCTGAGATTACCCCTTACAACGTCACAAACTTTACCTCTTTATAATATTAGTATAGATAAAAAATATACTGTTACACAAAAAAAAATACTTTTATAGATAAGGACGTATCTAGAGGTTATTATCTAGGGAGCCCTGACTCCTGAAAATTGATGGCCTGTAAATCTGAAGTCTAATTTTAGATTGGTAATTCAGCATCCTGGTGTATGTACCAGACAATTTTAGGGTGGCTACGACCCAGACGCCGCCCTCCCCCCGCTGTTTACGTCATTGGTTATCGAGATAAGTTTCATAATTCGATCTCTCAGTGAATAATATTATTTATTTTACATAATATTAGGGTGGCTACGACCCAGACGCCGCCCTCCCCCCGCTGTTTACGTCATTGGTTATCGAGATAAGTTTCATAATTCGATCTCTCAGTGAATAATATTATTTATTTTACATAATATGTTTTGAAAAAATATAGGGCATGTTTTTAATTGACTTCAAAAAGGAGGAGCTTCTTAATTCAATTGTATTATTTTAATTGTTGTTACCTCAGAGCTTCATCGTTTATAAATTCGTTTTTTTTAATTGGAAAGGGGATATTTTTAAGGGAGTCCCATTTTAATTACATTAGCACTGGACATTGGATTTCGTAGATACACAAGAGAACTTCTGAAAATCGAAAAGGAAATGTATAGTTATTGAGATATCGGTAGGTTTATGCCAGTCCAAGACTGTATGTATGACAAGGTACCTAACCACGGTCAAAGACGTTCTGTTGAATTTTTAGAGTATATGATTAAGAAGATGCTGTTATTAAAAATGTATTATAAATTTGAATATTTTTACAATGTGCAGGTAGCTTTACATTACGTAATAAGCCAAAGTTATCGCCAAGTTACGCGACACGCGGCCTTGTCTCTCTAAAATATATTGTGGTGAGAGAGCGGTTTTCAGTGCCAATATAAATTCATATTATATTAAACCATATTCAAGAGCTTTTAGTAGAAACCGCTGGAATCTGTAAAGGACGACAAAACGGTAGCGGTTAGGGATCCAATTTATTACAACATCATTGCTGTGATCACGGGCGACGTTCACTGAAAGAGACCAAATCTCTAGGGACGGATGTTGAATTTATATCGTGTTGTAAGGGTATCCGTCTGATGACCTATTTTTCACGGGTTTTCACTTCGTCATACGTTCGCTTTGTAACCTTTAATCTATACTAATATTATAGAGGTAAAGTTTGTAAGGTTGTAGTGGGTAATCTCAGGAACTACTGGTCCGATTT
>MU161502.1:0-19528 GCA_015888305.1 Antheraea pernyi | reverse complement strand
CCGGGCGAGCCGACCCATTCATACAGAAACCAATAATAGCTTCAGCGTGGCTCTATTAAATGCATCTAAACTCAAACTGAAATCTTTTCCCCCTTTTGTTTTATGTAAAATGGCCGACAGAAATATACGTTTGCCTTTTGGTACGTGTTATGAAACTGTTTAAAATGGCAAAAAAATAAAAGAGATGTAATAATCACTGACTGCAAAACGGACAACATTATTAGTTTCCAAGCAGAACGATGTTTTATCAGAGATATTTTCGTGTGGAGATATTAATATATAGTCTAGATATAGTCTTTTTATAATTGAAATAGTAGTTATCTAATATCTAGTGGCTTTTAATCAGTATTTTGTTTAAATAAAATATAATTTGCTTTTTGACAAGATATTACAGTGTCACATGCGATATTTTTATGTGAAGACATGTAACTTTAAACGTCCTTTCGATTTAGGTAACGCTTTGGCATTACGCCGCGCACCGTTCGACTGTCACCGTTATTCAAACATGATTAATATATTATGTTTTAAGGAAGGTGTGCCCACGTGGACACTTTATGCCTTTGTGTACGATACTGTTTATGAAGGTCGTAGGTTATTTACTAAGGGAACTTTTTATTTGGTTGAGTGGTTAGCTTGTTCGGACACCGCTTTGAGCTGAGCATATTGAAAATTCATCGCGTAACACCTATAGATTTGTTCACTTTATGCACTTGAGGTCCACCTCTCCTCTAGGCTTAACGTGTTTACCATTTTAGACTACATTACTATTTAACATCAGTTGAGATTGTGTAAAAACATATAAAGTAGTAGCCGAACCGTGCTCATTTCATTGGGCGGTAATAGGCATTATCAAGCTACAACTTTTCTCTAGAATTCAATCATATATGTCTCATAGTTAAGGCAGCGTTCATAAGAAACGTTTTCGTTCGACCAGTTTTTCTCCGACTCCCCTTATATTACCCCCTACAACCTCACAAACTTTACTTCTTTATAATTTTATTATAGATAATATAACTAGTTAATAGCTTCTGCCCGCGACTTCGTACGCGTGGAATAGTTATTTTGGGCTAAGACTGAGATTACCCCTTACAACGTCACAAACTTTACCTCTTTATAATATTAGTATAGATAAAAAATATACTGTTACACAAAAAAAAATACTTTTATAGATAAGGACGTATCTAGAGGTTATTATCTAGGGAGACCTGACTCCTGAAAATTGATGGCCTGTAAATCTGAAGTCTAATTTTAGATTGGTAAATCAGCATCCTGGTGTAGGTACCAGACAATTTTGGGGTGGCTACGACCCAGACGCCGCCCTCCCCCCGCTGTTTACGTCATTGGTTATCGAGATAACTTTCATAATTCCATCTCTCAGTGAATAATATTATTTAATTTACATAATGTTTCGAAAAAATATAGGGCTTGTTTTTAACTGACTTCAAAAAGGAGGAGCTTCTTAATTCAATTGTATTATTTTAATTGTTGTTACCTCAGAGCTTCATCGTTTATAAAGGAATTGGTTTTTTTTTATTGGAAAGGGGAATTTTTTTAAGGGAGTCCTATTTTAATTACGTTAGCACTGGACATTGTATTTCGTATATACACAAGAGAACTTCTGAAAATCGAAAAGGAAATGTATAATTATTGGGATATCGGTAGGTTTATGCCAGTCCAAGACTGTATGTATGACAAGGTACCTAACCACGGTCAAAGACGTTCTGTTGAATTTTTAGAGTATATGATTAAGAAGATGCTGTTATTAAAAATGTATCATAAATTTGAATATTTTTGCAATGTGCAGGTAGCTTTACATTACGTAATAAGCCAAAGTTATCGCCAAGTTACGCGACACGCGGCCTTGTCTCTCTAAAATATATTGTGGTGAGAGAGCGGTTTTCAGTGCCAATATAAATTCATATTATATTAAACCATATTCAAGAGCTTTTAGTAGAAACCGCTGGAATCTGTAAAGGACGACAAAACGGTAGCGGTTAGGGATCCAATTTATTACAACATCATTGCTGTGATCACGGGCGACGTTCACTGAAAGAGATCAAATCTCTAGGGACGGATGTTGAATTTATATCGTGTTGTAAGGGTATCCGTCTGATGACCTATTTTTCACGGGTTTTCACTTCGTCATACGTTCGCTTTATAGCCTTTAATCTATACTAATATTATAGAGGTAAAGTTTGTAAGGTTGTAGTGGGTAATCTCAGGAACTACTGGTCCGATTTGAAAAATTATTTCAGTGTTATATAGCTCATTTATCGAGGAAAGTTCTAGGCTATCATCATGCTAAGACCAATAGGAGCGGAGCACCCATGAAGGATGTTACAAAATTGTTTTTGAACTTATACTACTTTTGGCGCGTTAGGAAAAAATGATGAGAGTAAATTTTTACGATACGCGCGCACACCGTCACGAAAAACCGACACCCTGAAGTTAGCTATAGTCAACATTTTGTTCCTTTGTATTTGTTTTTTGTATTTCTTTGTACTTGAACTTTCAATGTATTAAATACCTTTTTTCTATTGTTAGTGTTGTTTCTTCTACAAACGTAGAATAAGGCGAAAGATAAAATATTTGAAAAGATTTTTATCTTGTTACGCCAAAGAAGTATAACTTCTAACGCGTGTACATAAGTACTCACACACTTTTTTTTTCTCTTGAGAGCTTCCGATGCCTATTAGCTTTAGCGCAGAGTAACTATTCCAAGCGGACGAAGTCGCGGGCACAGGCTAGTAAGCTTATATAAAAAAAGATATAATGCTTTGTGATAAGTATAGGTATTTATTAGAGTTGGCGTGAAAAATATGATTGATTAATAGATATTCTCTGATATTTTTAATACTCTATAAATTTTTGCGTCTGATTATAATCTCATCTGAGGTTAAATGGCGTTGTTCATTAAGATCTTAAGCACGGTAAATTTTCCGTGTTATTACAAAAAAGTTAATTACGTTTTAAATACTTGGTTTAAAAAAGTCTCCTAATAAATAAACCTCGCTCGCCCGAGGCAAGTTCGTGTTATCCTTTTTCACAAGTCTAACCTAACGTAACCAAAGCGAGGCAAAAGAGCAAGATGGCGAACATTCAGCGACCGCGGTGCATTTAATATGGGACCTTTTTAAAGTCAGGGTTCAATATGTATTTAACTTTTTTGTAATAACACCGAAATGGTTGGACGGTCTCTCAGAAATAGTCGATTCGCTACAAACTTTAGACTTCAGGGTGGTAACTAGTCAAGCAGGCAGGTTTATACCTCTAAATTATATATGTTTAAACGCATATTCTGTAAAAGTTATTTCTTGTAATTATTGGATATTTTTTTATTGATAATTTTAATTTGTGAATTATTTAAACAGTAGATAGTAACCAATTCTATGAAAGGCGTTTAAAAATATTGTTCTATTACAGATAAGGAAATTAATCAACCCTTCTCCAACAGGATGGTTTCGTGCTCGTCGGCTCCGTGACCGGACAGAACCTAAGCTAAGCAAACTATTCATACATATATGAGTTGTTGAAACATATATGTGTACCAAGCATACATAACTCAATAACTCTTATATGTATTTCGTATCGGATAATATTCTAAATTATTTCAGTTTGATAAAGAAAAAAAGATAAAACCCTTCCACTTGCATGGGTAAGTGTGTATGCGTGCACGTGATATGTGTAATATAAGGAGCTCTGCAATGACAGAGTTGTTATACACTGCCGTGACCAGGATTCGAACCTGGTTTACTACGGCCACAACGTAGGGTCCTAACCACTAGACGATCACGGCTATCGGAGTGATAGCTTCCGATGCCTATTAACTTTAGCCCAGAGTAACTATTCCACGCGGATAAAATCGCAGGCACAGGCTAGTAACCTTATAAAAAAAGATATATAATGCTTTGTGATAAGCATATTTATTAGAGTTGGCGTGAAAAATATGATTGATTAATAGATATTCTCTGATATTTTTTATACTCTATAAATTTTTGCATCTGATTACAATCTCATCTGAGGTTAAATGGCGATGTTTACTAAGATCGTAAACACAGTAAACTTAAAAGGTTGGACGGTCTCTCAGAAATAGTTGATTCGAGACAAACTTACACTTTAGGGTGGTAGCTAGTCAAGCTGGCAGGCTTAAACCACTCAATTATATATTTTTAAACGCATATTCTGTAAAAGCTATTCCTTGTAATTTTATTGGGCATTTTTAAATTGGTAATATTCATGTTTTTTTTGTTTATTCGAACTGACTACGCTATTGACCTAGCAAGGTCTTAACAGCTTCACCGGACTACTAAGGCGAGCGCTTAAGGCACTCAGCCGTTTTATTCATGCCGATTTTCATTTGTGAATTATTTAAATAACCAATTCTATGAAAAGCGTTTAAAAATATTGTTCTATTACTGATAAGGAAATTAATCAACTCTTCTCCAACAGGATGGTTTCGTGCTCGTCGGCTCTGTGGCCGGACAGCGGTACTGGTCATCAATGTTGTCTCTAGATGCAAGGATCACGTGTGGATGTTGGACCCCTGATGATAATCAAGTTTATCTGGGCACTGCCTCCGCACAGCTCGTTGTTATGGACGTGCACGGGGCCATGGTGTCACAGGTGTCTATATGTATATATTTATTAAACATATTTAAGCGAAACTTCTTAACGCACGCTTCGTCTTCTTCTTACCCTTATCCCACATAAGTAGGGTCGGTACAACATGTTTGTCATGTTGTGGTATATGATTTGGCTTAATTTTTACGATCGGCCGCCTGCCTATGTTAGTCAAAAGCACAGCGTTTTTCGGATGTACAAAAATTGCGTCAACAATAATATTGATATGAATAAAGGAACTGCTAAAGTTTTAAGTTGACTCTATGTTATGAAAAAGACCTACTGTTAATACAACAAAAGTAACGTTTGAATAAAGATACCGACAACAATTCTGTAGAAGGTGGAATAAAAACAAGCATTATTATAATACTCATCATTGTGTTGGAGGGTTTTTTATAAAAGTTGGCACACTTGAACTTAACATTTTTATTCTATTCATTTTACTATAATTGATCACTAGATGGCACTGTATTAAATTGCCTCGTGTGCTTTTTATCCATAGCTATCAACACTGGTACGTACATACATACGAATACTGTGAACATTAACGCAATAAATATTTCACTGTAACATATTATTTTTTTAGAATTTTTTTTTACATTAATAACAAACCGCGCGAATTCGCGAGCAATACTGGCAATTTATAAACGCAGATGACGTCATTACTAATTTTAATAATACAGTTTTTCGTCTTGTAGATCTTTAGATATTTCTCCTATACAAGACTTAAATCCACATCAAAGCTGTCGCACCGCATCATGGGTTTTGATGGCCCTATGCATAATGGTCATAACAACAATAAATTATGAACGATTTCAAGACTTGTCGAAACACAAATATTTAGTAGAAATATTAATTGTCACTTAAAATTATTTAAAAAAACAGACGAACCCCCGTCAGGAATCAAGTTCCCTAACGTGAAGTAAGGAGTAAACTCATAAATTATCATTTAATATTTTAGGAGAAATATTCATTTATAAAAAAATCTGATATAAAATAGTGAATTATTTATGAAAATGCTAAATAAGTATGTATTTAATGACATTTCTACGCGTTTAATACTGAAGTAATCGTAAAGTATCGGTACTGGATGCACACAGGAGTGTTACTATACTATAGAAAGATATAGAGATAGAGACACTAGAAGCTGCATAACGTTTTTTCCTAACGTCTCGATTTGTATTAGTCACTATCGCAAACTGCGTTAAAGTCCTTCGTTCTGAATAATAAATAAAGGTATACCTATGTATGACATGGCTGGATTGTTAATATTGTACGTGTTTGTGGAATAAAAAATACTAGTGGGGGCGACATTCGACCATACTTTTTTTTAAGTTTGAATTTTATTAGGGTTAATATCTTTGTTGAATGTAGAATGAAAAAGGGTAATTGGACCGTAAGAGTAAAATAATACATACAGTCGTGTATAGCAACCTCCTTCACAACCTTTTTTGAAGTCCTTTTTTGACAGATGTCAAAATGTCTTTTTTTATTTACATGTGTGTATATGTTGTGTAAAATTGAAGCAGTGGTGTGAGTAATGCATATTTTAATTAATTTAATGTACTTCTAATGCATTTTATATAAAATAAATAGCTTTCTGCACTTCTCCTCCATATAAACTTTAACTATGCCAAATTTTACGTTCATCCGTTCGCGCAATTCCGTTAAAAAGGGATACAAAGTTCAAAAAGGGGTACTTCACGTATTAATATATATGATAATAATCTGCTAATTGTATCATACTACCGCGGGCATACACTATAAGTAGTTTGGTAAATAAAGTTAACTGACCATAAAGAAATAAAATCTTCTTTAAAATTTCACTGTCGACAATCAAACCAAATGTTTATTCGACATCGCTAATTTTTCTGCCACTGTTTATGATAATTACCATTCTACTAAACATTTTTTTTCTAATCTGAATACAAAATTTCATGTGATAGACAAATTAAGCTTAACTTATAAAAAAAATTAGCATGTTAAGAACAAGAATTATGAATTAAGAATTCATTAAAGAATAATGAAAAGCTCGATCGCTAGAATACTTCAATTTTTTTGGTTATAGTACTCGTAATGTTCATTTGTACTTTTTGTCACTTGTATTTTATATGCAGACGTTATACTTAATATGTTAAAATAAGGCCTAAGTTAATCCCACAATTAAGACGAATCTAAAGGTACATAACTCTAAATACATCAAATCAAATAAGTGCTTTACAGAAAGTGATAAAAACAATTGACATAACCAATATATGTACTCGAAAAACATTAACAAGTAACATGATATTTATCATAAAACGTACCTACAATATGTTGCTTTAGGTATATTATTCTAGAAAGTTGGGTAACTTTTTTCTACAATTTCCCAAATATAAAAATCCAGGATGTGTCGGAAAGACACACGATAGAAGCCAAACTTTTGTATTATAGGAATACATTTTAATTAATTAATACGAGATGCCAACGTCACGCGGTGTTCTCAGTCGATCATCTATCCCATTACTGAGCGCGTCCGGCGTTGCTTAATTTCGGCGATCAGACGAGAACCGTTCAATACTCTACCCGATACAGTGTTTACCACCCACCAGTTTTCATCAGACAAAAAGCCGTAGGTGCTAGAGCCACGCTGAAGCTATTACTGGTTTCAGCATGAATGGGTCGCCTCGCCCGTGGTAGTGCCACCCTCTCACTGAACACCGACGAGAAGTAACAGTGCTTGCATTGTTGCGTTTCGATCGGTCAATGAGAGCGCCGGAGGCCCACCTCCCCTGAACATAAGATCACATGTATATTCTATTTATTTTCTGGAGATCTAGGAAAAGACCACCCCAACTCTCTCCTCTGTAAACCTCCGCACAGCTCGTTGTTATGGACGTGCATGGGGCTATGGTATCACAGGTGTGTATAAAATTGATGATATTAAAGATTTATGTATTAAAGATATTTAAGCGAAACTTCTTAACGCACGCTTCTTCTTCTTACCCTTATCCCATATAAGTAGAGTCGGTACAACATGTTTGTCATGTTGTGGTATATGATTTGGCTTAATTTTTACGATCGGCCGCCTGCCTCACATCAACCTTCCTTGGGATTAAATTAAATTTTAAATTATATTTGTATAAACTATCTCTTATTGGAAATCGCACATTGTTTTACGAGTTACTAGTTACGTATTTGATAGATAAAAAGTTTATTAAAGGGTCTCGACTATAACCTCACATGATTCTATTTGAGGATTAAACCTAAAGTGGTAACTCGGTATATCTTGATAGGGAACTTGATTGTAAACATGACTCCTGGAAAACACTTAGATTTTCGGTAGCTAAGTTTTAACTAGAGGATGACGAAATAACTACACTAAAAACATTAATCCTTTTACCATTTCTACTGTTGTATTCTTTCATAGAAACCGCGGGCTCATCTATTGGCGGTTAACTTCAAAATCTTCATTAGCGATGCGACAATATTAGAAGAAGAACCAGAAGATAATTTTGTAAATCCTAAGAGTAATTTGGTTTAGGTACATGGTATATGTCTTTAAAACAGGTGCAGCTTGTCGCTGAAGGTGGAATAACGTCAATGGCGTGGTCCTGTGAGAAGTTTAAAATGGAAGAGGGCGATGACGGTGCTGAAAACAATGGAGGTCACGTTTTAGCTGTGACGCTGGGCAACGGCGAGATCGTATTACTGCGGGGGCACGATGACGTCAGTCCAGTGAGAGTGCATACCGGTCTGAGGGGCGACACGCTGGCTATGGAATGGGCGAATTCGAGGGAACTGCTTGCAGTGGCTGGTACTTTGCTCAGTGGTGAATATCTTTCTAAGTTTTCAAACGATTTTGTTTCATTTCTTAGCAATATATTTATACACTAGTAAGTGAAAAGTATAACTTCAATGACTTTTTATTCTATAAGATCTAGAAAGGAAATTAATTGAGAAACTCAAATGGCGGATTTGATTGTATTCCTGGTTGCGTTGGCAGGGACCTGATAATTAAAAGGACTTAGCGACGTTACAATAGTATAATTCTATAAATGGGTAAATGAGATAATAAAATCTCTCGATACGTTTACAATTATTTCTGTAAGAACATCCTTACGCAGATCAAATGTTCTTAGGATTATTTTCAATTACGGCTCAGCTTTGTAACTGTCATAATATACAAAATATTTAATGTCACGTAATTGCTTTTGATTTAAATGTAATTACAAATTCTTAGAACGATTGACTCGCATTATACTTGACGGTGGCTTTTTCAGTAAGCTACTAAAGTTCTAGATATAGAATTTTTACTAAAATTCTAATAGGTATGTATAATTTTGAATAATTCATATTTTTTGATATGCCAGAACCCTACATAAATGGTAACTGAACATCGGTAACTAAACCTAGCTGTTAAATGTTTACCTTTAACACATATAAATAATTTTTATGTATAGCCCCTACAAAATTACAAATAGAGATCTTAGGATCTCTAAGTTTTACATTGAACCTTACCTGCTAAATGCCCTCTAGTAAATATACTTACAGTTAATTAGAAATTGCGTAAAGAGTATAAATAATAAGTTTATTCGATCGGAACTCCTTAAGGTATTAGTTCCCAAGCCTTCCTTTTCTGTTACAAAATTTATGGCATCCGCAATAAACCCTTACGGTCTGTATATATGTATCTTTATATATGTTTGTTTTACGTTTAACAGTTAACGTTCTGTTACTGCAGTATATCTATGTACTTTACGCGCTTCACTGATCGTAAACGAGACATAAAAGATTTTGTATTCGAGACGCTTCGTTTTAATTAGGACAATAATTTCTGATTTTGTTGGTATATGTTAAGAGTAATTAATCGCTAACTTTATATTCCTCTTTTATATCTTTCATTCAGAACAGAAGTACCGTTCCCGAAGGATAGACCAAATTAACATTAACTCTGGCTAGTCATCTGGCAAAAACTAATAGAATATATTTCTTTTAGATGCAGACGAACAGCCCGATACGCCTCCATACAAAAATGTCGTTAAATTTTACTCGGACGGTGGAGTCCTCATTTACACGGTACCTATACCGTATACACAGGTCAGTGCATATTTTTAAAACGCTTGTCTTGAATCTTTAATGAAATATAATTTTTATTGTAAACATTTAATACAGGTTCAATTGCGAGCAGTACACCTTGCTGGCATAATCAATTTGTCGGGTGGTAGGGTATAATGTCCAACTTATACAAAGCAATTACACGGAGTATGATACCTCCCTTAATAGCACAGCTAGGTGTGTCTCATTCTGGAATCAGTAGGGGTATATCTATAGTAATCTATACTAATATTATAAAGAGGTAAAGTTTGTGAGTTTGTTACGTTGTAGGGGGTTATCTCAGGAACTTTCAACTTTCAGTGTTATATAGCTCATTTATCGGGGAAGGGTATATATCATCAGGCTAAAACCTATAGGAGCGGAGCAACAATGAAGAATGTTGCAAAATCGGGGTTTTTTTTCCTTTTCAGAGCTTCCGCTGCGTCTTAGCCCAAAATAACCATTCCACGCGTACGAAGTCGCGGGCAGAAGCTATTAACTAATTATATTATCTATACTAATATCATAAAGAGGTAAAGTTTGTGAGGTTGTAGGGGGTAATATCTGGGGAGTCGGAGAAAAAATGGTCGAACTAAAACGTTTCTTACGAACGCTGCCTTAACGATGAGAGACATATGATTGAGTTCTAGAAAAAAGTTGTAGCTTGATAATGCCTATTACCGCCCATCGAAGTGGGCACGTGTCAGCTAGTTCAATAATAAGGAGACTGATGTTACTCGCGTCCGCAGAAAATGTACCTCTCATTCTTCTGCACCTGCTTGCCGGGTGCTGCTAAAGAGTAACAAATTTTTGACCTTTGCACTGTTCCACATAAATTGAACCTCACAACGACAAATACAATATTTGTGAGGTTGTAGGGGGTAATATCTGGGGAGTCGGAGAAAAAATGGTCGAACTAAAACGTTTCTTACGAACGCTGCCTTAACGATGAGAGACATATGATTGAGTTCTAGAAAAAAGTTGTAGCTTGATAATGCCTATTACAGCCCAACGAAGTGGGCACGGGTCAGCTAGTTCAATAATAAGGAGGCTGATGTTAAACGCGTCCCCAGGAAATGTACGTCTCATTCCCCTGTACTTGCTTCCGGGTGCTGCTGAATAGTAACAAATTTTTGACCTTTGCACTGTTCCACATTAATTGAACCTGACAACGACAAATGCATTAACGATGAGAGACATATGATTGAGTTCTAGAAAAAAGTTGTAGCTTGATAATGCCTATTACCGCCCATCGAAGTGGGCACGTGTCAGCTAGTTCAATAATAAGGAGACTGATGTTACTCGCGTCCGCAGAAAATGTACCTCTCATTCTTCTGCACCTGCTTGCCGGGTGCTGCTAAAGAGTAACAAATTTTTGACCTTTGCACTGTTCCACATAAATTGAACCTCACAACGACAAATACAATAATCAATCAAGAGATGATTACTCTTTTTAGCCAAACAATTAAAAAAAGAATAATCAAACGGTATGATAGAGATGTTATACCTGATTAATAAAGTACACTAAAGGACGTGTTCTATCTAAATATATAAATATCCAGTGTTATTCCACGATGAACTACGAAACTACTTAGACGATCTTGGGCAATTATGTATAATTTGTTCCAACTTGAGAGATAGGATAATTTATATTTCGATTAATGTGGCCTCAATATTTTTAAATTACAAATTAAATAATTGTAAATGTTGATTATTGTTGTTCATTGCAAGTTTCATCAGTGTCGAAAAGATGGCGCTTTAAATTAATTTGTTGACAGAAAACTGTAGGACCTACTGTTATAGATATGTCATAGATAGCGAAACGTTTTAGAATTGAAATTCTTTTTCAACTCCAGTTTATTTTATGGTGCAGGTGTTTTGTTTTTACTAGGTAACGTCGCTTTTCCTGTGTCAAGTTTTTAGGCAGACTCTTTACCACATAATACCAACTATTTAATTATGATTTTAATTGAACATGTAACAACTGAGCCACAGCAACGCGTGGCCGACTCAGTAATTTATACAATTAAAATGATAAAGGCCTACCGTTATGTACCACGCTACAACTACGAGATAGATTTCTGTCAGGTTTTTTAATTTTACTTCCGAGACACTTGATCCTTATATAAAAAAATACTATGACATCTTCATTTAGTATACAGTTATTATAGTTTTGAATAACTATGATTTTTATGAGCACTTTACGTGTATTTTCTTTAGGTGCGGTGGTAAACAGTGTGTTGCTCTTGTTTTTCCACCTGTCCATAAAATACCAAGTAAAAGGTTAAATACTCGTAGTATTTAAAGACATGATACTTCATGGTCACGTTTAATATGTAAAATAATAATATCAAAACAAATACTAACAAACAACAAAGAGAACCTTAGTTAAAGTTTGCTCTAAAAATTTCAAAAGTATGTATGCAAACTTAAATAAACCTAAGTTGAATGACCGGTGACGAAACCTGCGAGCGGCGACCTGGAGTTCGATAACAAAATGGACAATAAGCCCGATTTTTTGTTCAAGCTTCGAAAAATTCTTTGTTCTTCTTTGTTAATTGGTCGTTGTTCTCACATTTTTTCACGCTTCACTTCGCACGACGGTCACTGACACTGTAAAGCACATAGTCGCGCGTAGAGGATTGAGTATAATTTTTGTATTTTTATAGATAGTTAGGTCAAATACTAAGCAACTATTTTTTGTAATTGATTTAGAACGAGAATCGAGTGCAGAGTATCCTTCATAAATATTGTTACTGTTAAAACTTTCACCTGGTATATTGTGAAACTTGTAAAGGATGTAAATGAAGTCGCGGATATCAGTTAGTATGTAACAGCAATGTTGTGTATAGGCGCGTGTGACAGCATTGACTTGGGGTCACGCGGCGCGGCGGTTATTCGTCGGTGTCGGCGGCGCGGTTTGTACGGCGCGGGTGTGGCGGGTGGTGGCTCCGCTGCAGCTGCTAGCTCGCGTGCGCGCCGCTCAGGCACTCCGGCACCCGCGTCTCGCCGCCCGTCTTCCGCTGCCTCCGCGCCTTCAGCCCGCCTTACACAATCTCTTCGCGCACACGATCAGGGTTAGACTATCAATATATAATGACTATTATTATTATAACTTTTACATTTGGCAACTACACTTCTAGATTATTAATGCCATTGTTTAATGAGTAACAATATTGCAAATTTCTTGTAATAATTTTAATGTTCTAATAAGATCGTAGCCCCTTGTTGGAACTTTCCAGGAAGTTTTGTGGTATATTAGAGTTCATGCTCCGTAGTATTATTTCCCATTCAATTCTCAATAAACAAACTATATATCATTGTAGACCCTTGTTAGAACTTTCCAGGAAGTTTTTGTGGCATCTTTGAGTTCATGCTCCGTAGCATTATCTCCCATCCAATTCACAATAACCGAACTATATTACGTAAGTGCCCGCGCGCAATGCGGGGTTTTTTCGCATAATTTGTAGCATATAGAGTTGTATGAAAGCGGGCGCACTGCGGTAAAAATTCCGCGCCGAATTTAAATCCCCTAGATTGGCTTTCGGTGCGGAAAAAATCCAAAAATTATCACAGTAATGCTCGAATTACAGTGAAGGAATGTCGTTGCTTCGTGCTGTAGATAACAAAAAGGTTGTGTAAAATGATAATTTAACAGAAGTCAGTAACCCCTCGACTGTTTTTTAAGCCCCACCAGATCTCAAAATATCGAATCATGTCTTTAAATATATGGTCAAACGTTATAATATAAGTATAAACAATTTTTTAAAAGTGGCTTTCTTACACCGTTTTCTATGAAGAAATTTATAATATAAATCGTAGTGTAATGTACCCGAGACAAACGAGCTGCGTCGGTTCGTGTCACGGCCACCAGCTGCTGACGCTCGGCTCCACTGCACCATGCTGCGACATGACGATGAAGAAGCCGGGGCGTACACGCTCTACCTGGAGCATCTCGGTGGTCTCGTTCCGCTGCTTAAAGGTCGACGCACCAGTAAAATACGCCCCGAATTCGTTATATTCGACCCTCAAGCTGAAGGTATGAATTTCAATCCTATATAATATTACGGAACTATCCTAATCCGGTATTTTTTGCAAAGCACACTGGTTGGTAAAGGCAAAGAAAAACATTTATTATGATAACATAGCTATGTAATACCCTCATAATTTCTTTAAAATGTAAAAAAAATCGTCTGTATGTAATTATGTACATAGGTAAGGAATTATACTTCTTTAGCTTAAAAAAATACATTAAATGTAATTGAGTCCTTACATTTCAAAATAAGCAAAACCAATTTTAGCAGTTACTAATATTTTACGTTATTTTTCAACATCTTAAAATTAGATACATGTAAAATATGAGGAACATAAAAAAACCTTATGAACGGCAACATTTTACGTTCGTTCTCGGTGTATAAAAACTGGAAATATTATAAAAATTAAACATATTATATGAACGATTAAAATTGGATTTAACTCATTTTGAAACCTAACGACTCAATTGATAAAGTTTTTAATTCATAAAATATAATTAACTTTAAAAGCCTTCAAGGTAAATTTTCTATATATCTGTATACAAAATTAACTAGAGTATCAAATATCTATACTATCTTAATATTATAAAGAGGTAAAGTTTGTAAGTTTGTAACGTTGTATGGGGTAATCTCAGGAACTACTGGTCCGATTTGAAAAATTCTTTCAGTGTTATATATCTCATTTATCGAGAAATTTTATAGGCTATATATATCATCACGCTAAGATCAATAGGAGCGGAGCACCAATGAAGAATGTTTCAAAATCGGGGTATTTTTTCCTCTTGAGAGCTTCCGCTGCGTGTTAACGTTAGCCCAAAGTAACTATTCCACGCGAACGAAGTCGTGGGCAGAGGCTAGTGTAGAATAAACTATTTATCAAATAATAATATAATCATAATAATTTTAAAAAATTAAAACAATAATCACACACATTTATGAAGATATTTTTATCTACACTAATATAAATTAGGTATTGTAGATTCATATATATTTGACTACCTTAAATACTATATTTATCAGTTCTTACGAAAACTTGACATACAATTATTACCAACCAACTCCATGGTGTCGGTGTGCACGCGCATCATAAAAATTCACTCTCATCATTTTTCCCAACCGCGCCAGAGGAATTATAACTTCAATTCTAAAAAATGGTATAAGATATTTTATTTTATTTATTTATTTATTATTACAACAGAGTTTTTATATATTTTACAATTACATTAAATAAAAACTAACATATTACAGTCCCCGTCAATCTCCTTGACCGCTCTGCATACAGCCGCAAGTTGGGGGTAACACATAAATTATTAGATCGATAATATTACACGAATAAACTTAAAGTTAACATATCTTTTAAAAATACAGTAACAATTCTTAGGAACTACACACATGCTTGATACCGTGTTCGTGCAAAAGAAACTGACAACAAAATAATTTTCAATTTTGTCGTCAGCCCCATTACTATTATTTGTTTTGTAGCACCTGCACTAGGCCTAGCCTGTGTCACAGGTACTACCACTTTCTATTTTCGTAGAGTAATTGTAGTAATATACTCTAATGTAGTGTAATGAGCGTTATGTTATTATTTCATTATAATGAATAGATTTTCTGTTTGATCGTACGTTAACGTCAGAAGCCACTGTGTAAGAGCTGTTTTTAACTTATATTTAGGCTTGCCTGTTAAGTCCAAAACTCTATTAATTCGATTATATAAATAAGGACCTAAATAAAACTGAAATTTTCTTAAGAAAATTGTGTTATGGTTCGGAACATCATAAACATTAATTTTTCTCAAACTAGTGTTGGGATTGGAATCATAGGGTTTTGTATGTTGCCGCATTATAATTCCTCTAATAAAGAGTTGTCTGACCGTCAGAACGCGACATTCGGTATACAATTCTGATGTGGAAAACCTATAAGGCTTGAAAGAGATCACCTTTAATAATGCTCTTTGTGATCTTTCTAAACGTAGCATTCGAGTTTTACGTGCGCCCCCCCCCCTCCCCAAGCCGTGAGACAATAGGTTAAAAATGGCTGGGCTAATGGTAATAGTAAATGGACCATATTAACTTAATATCACAAATATGTCGTAGGATTTTAAAGACATACATCAATTTTTTAATTCTTCCACATAGTGCATTAATTTGGTGTGTCCATGTAAGTGTTTCATCGAGTATTATACCTAGATATTTAATATCTATATAATGATTATTGTAATTTACTTCACTTTCTCTTATACTTTTAACATCAATACGATGGTTTCTTTCTTTACTTTAGTTTTAGGGCAACTCTCTACTACCTCTTCTAGATTATTACTGACATTGTCGAGTAAGTAATGATATTACAATTTTCTTGCGAGTATTTCAATGTTCTATAGTGGCTCGTTTGTTAGAACTTTATAGGAAGTTTTTGTGGCAAATCAGAATCCATGTTCCGTGGTATTATTTCCCCTCTATTTCACTTGTGCACCACCAAACTATATTACGTAAAACACCACCAATATCACAAAATAAAGAACCAAATAACACAAGATTATGATGAATGACTACATATTTTTCGCGATGGACTCAAATATTACTGAAAAGATTCTCATGCGCTTTTCACCAGTAGACAAAATGATTCCCGAGGAAGATTTAGGTAAATAATTTGTTAAGGTTTTTTTTTATATCAGGGTGGGGCAACGTCTGCTGGGCCTGCTAGTAAAATATAAAATCTACCACATGACAATCTAAGATCCCGCTAAAAACTGCAATATGATGGTTGTAACGTGCTTAGAACAAGTGCTGAACAGCGGGTCTGTACGCGAGAGCAGCAGCAGTAGCAGCGGTGGGGCGGCCAGCTCATCCAGCGGCAGCGCTAGTAGCGTTAGACGTCATGCCCCCGCCTCGCCCCGCGCACCGCGCACTCCCAGAACTCCACGCCGCCTGCGACAATCCTCTGATACCCACACCTCTTCTTCCGACACAGAACGAGAGGAAGGTCTGATTTTTATGCTTATTTTCATACACTCGGCTTATAAAATGGTCTATTTGGAAATCAAAATATTTTCTAGGTTGTTCCGGTTCACCTAGGTTGCAAAGACGTAGGAGAGCGCGTGAAAGACGAAAAGCCCGAAGTAACAGTGAAAAAGACGACACGCCCGACGAATTAGCCTACATCGATTCCCTACCCGAGGTACACTTCTTACTATTTGGAATTAGTCTTTGGTAAATACATGTTTGAATAATTCTCTATTATATTATTCTAGGACGTACGATTAGTAGAAGTGACTTCAAATATATGGGGAACGAAGTTCAAGATGCACGGATTGGCAAAAAATGTCCCAGCGAACCTGGGTCAAGTCACTTATAAAACATCTCTACTGCATCTCCAGCCGAGGCAAATGACACTAATGATCACCGAATTAAGGGATGATTATCCAATAGCACCGGACCCTTCTTTCAATCCCAACATTTTTTCTGAAGACGAGGAGGAGGTCTTTCAATCGATTGACTCTAATGATTCACCCTCTCGCACCAATAACAATATCAGAAGAAAATTAACACTAAACGAAAAGATGATTAACACTAATCACATAATTAATCAGAACGAAGCTTATGGGTCGATAAATAACAATCCCAACGGTCCGACACTCGCACGCGCTGAATCGTATGACGAATTCCCCTACATTGATAATAACGAGACGATCAGTAATATTAGCGAAAGCGTGTATTCGACGCCAGTGCGCCACGGTGCGCAGGCAGCAGAACGGCGGGTCAGCGGCACCGCTTCCCTGCCCAGTCGACACGCCATATCTCCATTGCGGTGCGAGGGATCCGTTCCCACGCTTCAATCACCAAAGAATGCTGTTGCCCCTACTGATATCATATTCGAAAGACCCTCACCTCAAACTGTGTCCTGTGGTGGTCGTGGAGATTTTTGTGGCGGTGGACGAGCTGAGTACACCGTACGCTCCGACAATTCAGGACTCAAGGGAAATTTAACAAATGTCGAGCAGCAACCTTTCAGCCTCAACCTTGGGATAGAAGCAAGTCGACACGTGACTATAAAAAAATGTGACGGACATGTCACCGACAATTGTCTCTCGAAGCTAAGAAAAAATATCTGCAGCAGAGGTGACTCGGCTTACGATGTCAACACCAGGATTCTAAAATCACTGTGTAATAGAAATTATGAACATGAGGTCCATCCAGATGCACTGGGGCGTCGCCCAGATGGTTCGAGGGGCTTACAGCGAGGCGATGATCTTAGGTATATTGATGAGGAAACACCAAGTGACAACGCTGGAACGACAAGGGAACCGCGCGTCTGTCGTACTACCACAGTCGTGCCTATAAGTCCCGTGTGCGCCACCGTGCCTGTCTATGATACGATGACGCGCAGCTGCAGCGTTGGCTACCTCGACCTGGTGGATCCTTTGCACGCCCACGTGAGCCTTGCCGCGCTGCGTGGCGAACCACCTCGTAGACTTGTGCTAGTGAATACGCGTCGTCGTGGTCGCACGCGTCGACTTCAGCGTCCTATAGATACGCGTCCTTCTGACTCTTTGAAAACAACGAGCCTTCGCAGGTGTGGCAAGTCTCGTAGCCTCGATTCGAATGAAATGCCACTCGCGACAGAGCGGTCCCGAAAGCAAACGCGTCCCGATTCTAGGATAGAGAATTCTGTAAGCGTCCGTCCACCAAGCACAGGCGGCGACGATACGAGTGGCGACGAGTCTATAGGACGTACTTCCCGCGATATTCAAGTGTGTGCTGTATGCCGGTTGGACAATGTTGGCGAGCATCGCGAGGTGACCGGCGACACATACGTGTGTGTGGCCTGTACCAAGCGTTGTTCATATAATGGCGTGACACAGTCGACCTCGTTAGCGATTCCTGCGCCGGCTCCGGCGCCGCGTGTCTCCGCCACGGATAGCGACTCCGACTACAGCAAGTATTATAGTTAGTATAAAAGTAGATGCTTATTAAAGTGCTGAACCGGAATACTCCCGTTTCTAGGATAAATTTAATTTCTTTTATAACTATTTAATCTAAAATGGCCCAAACCTCGCTTCATCTGAAAGTCTTTATATGAGCTGATTGACTTTGATTAATCGTTCTTAGCTTCTCTCATAGTTTTAGAGCAGCCGGTCACAACCCAACCTGTATAGAAATGCACATGTGTATATCACGTATATAGAAACGAATGCGTACCACAGCCTTGCATTGCACCGCATATCAACATAGAAAGCTGTGATAAATTTACCGATCAATAAATCGTTCAAGTTTTCTGAAAGGTTCGAAAATTGACGACGGCATGGTAGTGATAATTTAATAACATAATAATTGGGCTTATAGCATGCACGATAAGAATGTGTTAAAAACTCATTCACTTGAACAGATACAGAATCCCATTGGGTTTATTAGAAAGCTTTTTAACCGGCGTTGAAAAATCTTCCGTGCTATTAGATTAAGATTCAATATGCTGTGCAATCTGTAAGGCTTCTTCAATGATGGTGGTTAAGTAATGAGGCTTTAAGTATACTCGTGTTGATTAGGTTCTCTGGAGCAGTTGGCACTGAGACTGGTAGCGCGTCGCGCGGTGCTGGGCTCGAGCTCGGCGCCCGCGTCTCCTCGCGCCGCTCGCTCGCAACCCGCCTCCCCCGCGCCGCACTCACCCCGCCCGCCCAGACATTCCTCCGCTTCACCTATACGGTCAGCACTCTCAACATTTATATGAATAGTTACATTTCAAAATCCCATTTTTATCGTTCATATAACATGTTTATACAGACATCAAAAAAGTCTAAGCAA
>MU161501.1:6735-39093 GCA_015888305.1 Antheraea pernyi | reverse complement strand
CAATTCAGGTAGTGGTGGATGGTTGCTCTACCAACCCTATGACAATTGATGTTGGAGTTCCTCAGGGGTCAGTACTCTCTGCAACGCTATTACTGCTATTTATTGCTGCTGGTACCCTCAGGTATGCAGACGATGGCACCGTTACAGAGAATTATATATCGGGACCTCATGCTGACGGGAAAGTAACTGATAGTCTGAAATAAGATATGAACAACCGCATGAAATCGGCACTTAAATTTGTATCTCACTGGAGCGATGGAAACCTTGTTAAGTTTAACGCTACGAAAACTCAGGTGTGTCTGTTCTCTGTGAAACGTAGCCCATTCTATCTAAAACTTATTCTCCAGGGTGTACCCATACCGGTTGCCAATAACCTCGAGCTCCTGGGGATAAATTTAAGCGTCAAGCTCAACTATGGACGTTATATTGAGGCTAAGGCTAAAATGGCTGCAAAAAAATTGAGGGTCTTTTTCAGGGTGAGGCGATACTTTACGCCGGTGCAACTTCTTAATCTGTATAAGTCGCAGATAAGGCCGTGTGTGGAGTATTGCTGCCACCTTTGGGACGGGTCTGCCAAATACCAGTTGGCTTTGCTAGACTTCGTCAATCACAGAGCTTGAACACTTGTCGGTAACGAACCACTGATAGCAGCCAAACTGCAACCACTTGAACATCGACGAAGAGTTGCTTGTCTTGTGGTATTTTATTGGCTACACTTTGGGGAATGTGCACAAGATCTGCACCAAGTAATTCCACCGTCTCCATTTCAACTCAGGACTACCAAACCCCGTACAGACCTCCATTCATTCGCGGTTGACATACCTTTCATCCGGACGAAGTGCTTCGCATTGTCATTTATTACGCGAACTGCGAAGAAGTGGAATACGCTGCCTGCATCTGTTTTTCCTGAAGTATATGGTGTAGCAATCTTCAAAAGAAGAGTGAATAAGCATTTACTGCATGAACGCGTTACATCTTAGACCTCATCCTCACTTTACATCAGATATGACTGAGATCATGCGTCGCACAGTGTATTATAAAAAAAAAACACACACACATCACCAGTCACATCATTAGTTCACATTGACCTATTAAAATTAAATCCACGATTTTTTAGGTCGTTATACCAACAGTAATATCGCGCGAAATAAAATTAGCATGTCGCATTTAGTGTGCTAAGTAAAAATAGCAATAATTCACATCTTGTTTTAGTACGAATGAGTCTGTAACAAATGTCAAACTTTGTTATTTTTGTAAGAACATAATAAAATAAAATAAATAATTTATAGGCAAGTAATTTAAATGTTGAAGTTGAAGAATTATTTGGAAATGTGATTTATCAAAAACAAGGAAAATGCCCAAAGAACAATACCGTGAGACGTACTTCGGTCGAAAGATGTGAGTGAGGTTATGTTTATTTCGTACAGTATTTCTTATTTGATAAATTACTATCTTCTTATAATATGGGTGTATAACGTTAACATACATTATCAATTCTACATTCTATGTTCTCGTATAGTGCAGGTAACAACATATATAATGTTATTTAAACTTAGAAATCGTGTTAGCAATCAGCTGATGGTTTTTGTTTAGCAAACTTAATATATAAGTATAAACGTGCTCAGTGGTTATCAGTAGTTCCTACATACTTATCAAGTTATTATAAATGTTTTAGATCACATGTTACATTCAATGTGGACAGTGCATCACATATCCAAAAAGCAGCACACATTCAGGTGATAATTAAAAATCTGTACGCACAAGATGGGCAGAGAGTTCCAGCTGCTTATGGCGTACTTGATAGGAGAATGGTATGTATATATTTTATACGGACATCTAGTAACAAGATAAAGTTTGGATAATCTTAATTCAGTTAAGCATATCTAATTCTATGATATATATATATATATGTCAATAATTCTCATCATAGTAATATGATCCTGGAAGACATATTTTTAATAAATTGGTTTTTAGTACATTACAGTATTTATGTACATTTAGTACATATACATTAGGTTGTGCCAAAACAAGTCAATTTTTTTTCTTGCTCTCACCCCAAAATACCATAGTATATATCCAAAAAAGCAATGATGTCCAAAGGACTGGTCTCTTCATTTCAATTTTAAGAGGTCCACTAACACATTTTTAATTTTCCCATATAAATAATATTGGGAAAAATTTTTTGAACATTTTTGTAAACTGTGAAATTTTTTTTTGTTAAAATCAATGGATAGGTCTTATTAAGCAATAAATTATCAACAAACAATTCATTGAGTCAAATTTTGACCTTTTAATATTCTTAGGATTTTTCAAATTTGAATTTTTAATAATTTTGGGTTTTTTTATCTTTTGCGGCTAAACTATAAAGACAGAATAAAAACTTAAATGTCAATTTTGTAGTTCTTTTGATGCTCTATACAAAAAAAGTTCTTAACGAATTGTCAGTAGTATATAGGTTATTGTACTCTATTGTATTGCTAATGGAATATAGCTCACTAACACTATATAAGAAAGTAATGCAAATTATAAGCTATACATTATCGAACAATATATCTTAAATCTTTTATTATATAGATATAATATGCCCGTATTGTCTATATACTTAAGTTCGTCGCTATAATCACTGAGTTATGTAGAAGCAAACGCGATAAATAAAACAATATAGCTGCCAATTGACTAAAGATTTCGTTAATCTTTATTTGAACAATTTTGTTTTATGATTATGAAGACTAAGAAGATAATAATGATGGATAAAATAATGTACGACATATTATATAGAACATTTGGCGCTTATTGCTTATATTATGCCTTTATTGTAACTTGGACATGGAAGAAAATTGATTAAAGGATAGATAGGATATATAAGAAATACCTATATTGACAACTTCAGAATTGGCAGTATGGATTAATTCCTTCGCCTGTCCTATTAAACGAAGATTATTACTACTACTAACGAAATCTCTCAAAAGGAAAAAAGTGCCTGATTTGGAAACATTCTTCATTGGTGCTCTGCTTCTATAGGTCTTAGCGTGATGATATATAGACTATAGCCTTCCTTGATAAATGGGTTATTTAAAATAGAAAGATTTTCTCAAATTGGACTGGTAGTTCCTGAGATCATTGCATTCAACCAAACAAACAAACAAACTCTTCAGCTTTATATATTTACTAACTTAGTTATTTAGGAACTTACTAATCCCAATGGTCAATTATCCTTTTGTTCTACATTACACATATGTTGGTGGTTGAAATCAATTTCAAATCTTTTGTTGATTTATTATCCTTAGAGTTAATAAAAATCGACATGACACTGGCAGAATTGTGGAATATTACACAGTGGTCCACAGACTAAATAAACAAAATACTTTACAGCTTTACCATTTGACTACAACAGATATGGCCTTTGATAGTAGCAAGCTAGGTTTAAAGAAACTGGGTCTAAAGTGCGGCTGATAGAAACACTGATAAAGTTGACTTATCGAGTAAGTATTTGGCAATAAATATTCAGCATAAAAATGGTACATAGATGGATGGAATTTAGATAATGTCAGCCCACAATGTTATGATTTTATTATGATATTCTTCTTCACTGAGAGTTTATTTTAGGTTTCAAAACTAGGTCCAATACAGAATCCGAATGCACTAAGCACTGTTTGAAATATTTGCCAAATTAAGAAAATTATTTCTTTTCCATAATTTGGCAAATATTTCAAACAGTGCTTAGTGCATTCGGATTCTGTATTGGACCTAGTTTTGAAACCTAAAATAAACTCTCAGTGAAGAAGAATATCATAATAAAATCATAACATTGTGGGCTGACATTATCTAAATTCCATCCATCTATGTACCATTTTTATGCTGAATATTTATTGCCAAATACTTACTCGATAAGTCAACTTTATCAGTGTTTCTATCAGCCGCACTTTAGACCCAGTTTCTTTAAACCTAGCTTGCTACTATCAAAGGCCATATCTGTTGTAGTCAAATGGTAAAGCTGTAAAGTATTTTGTTTATTTAGTCTGTGGACCACTGTGTAATATTCCACAATTCTGCCAGTGTCATGTCGATTTTTATTAACTCTAAGGATAATAAATCAACAAAAGATTTGAAATTGATTTCAACCACCAACATATGTGTAATGTAGAACAAAAGGATAATTGACCATTGGGATTAGTAAGTTCCTAAATAACTAAGTTAGTAAATATATAAAGCTGAAGAGTTTGTTTGTTTGTTTGGTTGAATGCAATGATCTCAGGAACTACCAGTCCAATTTGAGAAAATCTTTCGATTTTAAATAACCCATTTATCAAGGAAGGCTATAGTCTATATATCATCACGCTAAGACCTATAGAAGCAGAGCACCAATGAAGAATGTTTCCAAATCAGGCACTTTTTTCCTTTTGAGAGATTTCGTTAGTAGTAGTCATAATATTCGTTCAATAGGACAGGCAAAGGAATTAATCCATATTGCCAATTCTGAAGTTGTCAATATAGGTATTTCTTATATATCCTATCTATCCTTTAATCAATTTTCTTCCATGTCCAAGTTACAATAAAGGCATAATATAAGCAATAAGCGCCAAATGTTCTATATAATATGTCGTACATTATTTTATCCATCATTATTATCTTCTTAGTCTTCATAATCATAAAACAAAATTGTTCAAATAAAGATTAACGAAATCTTTAGTCAATTGGCAGCTATATTGTTTTATTTATCGCGTTTGCTTCTACATAACTCAGTGATTATAGCGACGTACTTAAGTATATCGACAATACGGGCATATTATATCTATATAATAAAAGATTTAAGATATATTGTTCGATAATGTATAGCTTATAATTTGCATTACTTTCTTATATAGTGTTAGTGAGCACTGAGTTTGGTATATAGTAGGTTGAAGTTCCAGGTATGTTGCTGATGATAAATCCCATCCCATTCGATATACTATTTGTATTCATATATCTAATGTACACGTTACAGTTACGTTACGTTACGTTACAGTTGGCGTGCGTGTCGTAGTTACAAATGTTTTTGAAAAAGCTTTTCTATAATGTACACACCCACTCACAATTTTACAATTTTTTTAATGCATTTTTTTAAAAAGCGCGTGCTTTTCTATAATGTACACACCCACTCACAATTTTACAATTTTTTTAATGCATTTTTTAAAAAGCGCGTGCGGAGCCGCGGGTAGTAGCTAGTATATATATATAAGTATAGGTAGTATGTGACCAACCTTCATATTGTCCTTATTAAAACTAAGGCTAGCTTGAATATGTTTATTCACCTCAGTATAATTTTTTAAGGGCCTGTTATTGTTTTTTTGCATAGGATTGTGCAAAAGTGATGTTACCTGACGCGTTGAAAAAATCGTTCCGGCGTAAATTCATGAATCCTGAAATTTCGTATCTTCATAAGAAGAACCTTCGAGCAGCAGTTCATAAGAAAGCGAAGAGTTGTACTAAATGTCCGTCATGTGACGCCCTCAATGGCATGGTGAAAAAGAGTCCTGCAGGTATACTTAAGATTATACATGATAAGTATAGAACGAAGAAACCTACGGATCCCATTGTCCAGAGAGCATTGAAAAAGTTCAATGAGGCCAAGGAATCGAATAAGGAACTACAGACAATGATAAACAGTGGGTTGATTATAGATCTAAACCCTTTGGAGGTAAGATTAAGAATGTAATATTGAAAATGCTCTTTTGAGATTACTTTTTAGGGACTGCTTTTACCAAATTGTATTTTGATATAAGATTTAATATTAGCAATGTTAAAGGTCAATCTTCTAAATCATATAGCCATTTGTTCTTTCGCCTTTCAACTGCCTTTTACTGTCCTATAAACCAGGTTGATTCCCTTTTTGTATGATCGGAACTAGGCGAAATGTTGTCGTTTTCTCTGATGGTGATGTAGTTTTTTGGCTTATTGGCTGAAACGTTTGAATAGACTGTAAATGTAAAAAAGTATGTATTCGAAACATCCCACTGATGAAAATAGGTTGAATTATATTTTTTCATTATTTTTGTTTTTTTTTAACGATTGCTATGAGTATTATTGACAATTGTAGGATATTATCAAGTGCTACATGGCATAATCAGCCTGAGTATAAAATTTCATAAAAAGAGATATATATATATATATATATATAGACAGAGATAAGTTTTGGCCAAATTAATGATCTAAGGTATATACATCATACAATTAATAGAACAAAAAATGTATAGATTACAGTACATACTACTACATGTACATAACATAAAAATGATGACGTAATAGCTTTATATAGCAAAACATCTCCATAAGTATATGATTATTCCAGTTAAAAGAAATATTAAAATCGCTCGTGGAGTATCTGAGAAGATCGTGCACGTCAAAACAAGACTCATGAAACAGAGAACCTCCCTCTTATTTATTTATTTAAGCTTTGATTACCAATACAAGTGTTAATTATTTTCTAATTTTTGTTTCAGTTAGTATTATTTAGGGTAAAAGCCTCCTCCATCTTTTTCCGTTTTAGTTTCGGAACTTCTCTCTATAGACGTTTAAATATTGCAGGTCCAGAATCTGTTTCGGAGGATCCCTGATGAAGACATTCCATTGTTGGGCATGAACGTGAAGCTGACGAGACCTGAAGATCTGATCTTGACGAGGCTACTTGTGCCGCCGTTGTGTATTAGACCTAGTGTCGTTTCAGAGATCAAGGCTGGGACGTAAGTTACCTTTCACACGAATGATGCTCGAAGTAGTATACTAGAAACATGTAAATATTAATTTTTAATTTACTGTTTAGTCTCTTTAGAGAATCGTAGTGATGTAGCCTTGATAGATCCTTAGGTTCTACTCTGAAACGACATTCAAAACACTTAATCTAAACGAAATACACACGTTTGTATAAACGACTTGTGCGCCACATTTTTTTGGGTGATAGAGCTACGCTGAAACTATTACTGGTTTCAGCATGAATGGGTCGACTCGCTCAGAGTAGTACCACCCTCTCATAGAAAACCGACGTGAAGTAACAGTGCTTGCATTGTTGCATTTCCATCGGTCAGAGAGAGCGCCTCCCATCCCCTCTCGCCTTTTCCCACAAACACAGGCTAGCAACGCACTTTTCGACTCGTTTGGTGTTGTTAGTGTTTATAGACGGTGGTGATCACTTAACATCAGGTAACCACCTGTTCGTTTGGCTGGTATGACATAAAAAATAATCTATTAATGATAGTACTAAATCAAGGTACACAGGGAATATTAGTGTATTGCATATAGATATTTTCAAATTAACTTGTTAAGTTGCTTCTTCAGTAAGTGCAGTGATATTCAATAAATAAGGTGTAAATGTCTAACTTATTATGCTTAGAATCATTAGACATCATTGAATGAATCTCAATGATTACAGCAACGAGGATGATCTAACAATGAAGCAGTCAGAGATTCTGTTGATAAATGACGTGATATCCCGGCACATAGCCAGCGGTGGCAAGAGCGAGCTGGTGCAGGAAGATTGGGACTACTTACAGTTGCATGCTGCTCTCTACATCAACAGCGAGATGTCTGGCATTCCTCTTTCAATGCAGGTGCAGGAAACAACTTATATTTTATATTTTGTTTGATGTTTAGTAATATATATACCTTAAGATGATAATTCACTTTACTTAGAGACACCACCAGCTCCCCTCCCCCCTCCCATCTCCTCTCCTCGTCCCCTCCCCCAAAACACAGGCTGGCAACGCATTAGCGACTCCCCTGATGTTATTAGTGTCTATGGACGTCGGTGTTCACTTAACATCAGGTAACCCGCCTGGTCGTTTGCCTCCTATGATATAAAAAAAAAATATATAATCAGAAAAATGTGAATAGAAGAACAAATGTTTAAGTTAAAAACAATAATACAGAAATACCTAACATATTATTGATGTGATATCTTAATATGTATGATTATAAAGCCTAAGAAACCGGGTCGTGGGTTGGTGCAGCGTCTGAAAGGCAAGCAAGGTCGATTCCGCGGCAACCTTTCCGGAAAACGTGTCGACTTCTCTAGCAGAACTGTCATTTCACCGGATCCTAATCTGCAGATACAGGAGGTCAGTATGAAATAATTAAGCTTGCAGATAATCGGAAGTTGTTTGTTGTGATTAAATTATTTATTTTTACATATACATTACACACTTCACCCATGATAGTAGGTAGTGTCTGCTCGATCTGGGACCTGTATAGATGAGGTCTAACACATTCGATAAAATAAAAATCAAAAATACTTTATTGAAGTTAGGCCTTGAGAGTGATGGATTGTGGAAAAAATAATATGTGTGTAAAAGGTGTGAATACTGATATGACATCTGACAGGTGATAGGAATAGGAAAACATGTTGTGCCGTCCCTACTTGGGTAGGGTTAGGGGAAGTAGAAGATTATGATACATTTTTAATGACTTTGTCGGCTTCCAAGAAGAACATTTGTAAACTTTTTTAGTTCGCACTATAATATATGACAATGTGGGATTCAAGTACTTTTTAAACTTACTTTGGTTGACCGATGTGTCGCATGGTTTTGCAAGCTAAGCAATAAAGACTGGGGAAGACCTAGGAATTCTCTGTTATCCTATATTTAAGAATCATCTCAAGCGGGTTGTAACTGGCTATGATAGGGTGGATCAATATGCAAGCAATTGTAATGTCTGGAAATGATGCTCCTCTCTGAGTATCCACTAAAACGAATGTAACTATTTATGTTTTGGGATAATATATAACGTGAAAAGATAAACCAGATCGAGTCTCTTGCCGGTCCTTCTCTACAAATGGGTTGTTTTTCGAACGGGTAGCTTTGACGTTTATAAGCGCCTTCTCAGGGCCTAAATTGAATAAAGTATTATTTGATTTTGGCAAATCAGTGAAGTTGACATCCAGGTGGGGGTGCCGGTGCACGTGGCGAAGATCCTGACGTACCCGGAGCGCGTGTTCCCCGCGAACCTGCAGTGGCTGCGGCAGCTGGTGTGCAACGGGCCGGACGTGCACCCCGGCGCTAACTACGTGCAGCAGCGTGGCCTCAACTACAAGAAGTATCTCAAGTACGGCAACAGGGAGAAGATAGCACAGGAGCTGAAGGTAGCTGCTAAACTAAACAAAAACTTATGTTTCATCCTCGACAGACAAATATAGCACAGGAGCCAAAGGTAGCTGCTAAACAAAAACTTATGTTTCATCCTAGACAGATAAATATTGCACAGGAGCTGAAGGTAGCTGCTAAACAAAAACTTATGTTTCATCCTCGACAGATAAATATAGCACAGGAGCTGAAGGTAGCTGCTAAACAAAAACTTATGTTTCATCCTCGACAGATAAATATAGCACAGGAGCCGAAGGTAGCTGCTAAACAAAAACTTATGTTTCATCCTAAACAGATAAATATTGCACAGGAGCTGAAGGTAGCTGCTAAACAAAAACTTATGTTTCATCCTAGACAGATAAATATTGCACAGGAGCTGAAGGTTACTGCCAAACAAAAACTTATATTCCATCCTAGACAGATAAATATGGCACAGGTGCTGAAGGTCATCGCTAAGCAAAAACCTATTTTTTTTTTTTATTTATACTAGACAGTAAATTTAGAAAAGAAATTCTATAAATTAGAGGTCATTGTGTAGAGTATATTTAGCCTTAACTAAAACCCCGAGTTGGGCAACCTTAGTAACGTGCCTCCGAGATACTATAAAAATTAAATAGCTGTTGACATATTGACTCTGGGAGCCGGTCCCAACCATATAATCCAAATTGTTTGTTGGGCCTCTCAGTAAAAACATTTCGGGTTGTGACGAACCATAGTGATACTGCGATGCATAGTAGTGCAAAATAGTGTTAGGTTTTACAATAATGTACCAAAACACATTACCGATTTGCCAGATAGTGAGTTCAAGCACCGTATCAAGTAGGTTTTTATGTCGAAAGGGTATTTTAGGGAGGATCAATATGTGAACTATGGTGATATTTGGTAATAACGCCCTTCTCTGTGCATCCACTAAAAACTATTGTAACTTTAATGCAATTTATGAAAAAATAAATACTTTAAAAATATAAACCAGATTCGAGTTTGTTGCCGGTTCTTCTCAGTGAGTGGGTTGTTTGTCCGCACCGGTGGTAGTTTTGACGTTCATGAGCGAATTATCAGGAACTAACTTGTATAAAGTGTTTTTGAGCTTGAATTTAATCGTGCAACAGTGTGGCGACGTGGTCGAGCGACATCTAGTTGACGGTGACGTGGTGCTGTTCAATCGTCAACCCTCACTCCATAAGCTCTCCATCATGTGTCATCGAGCGAAAGTACAACCACAGAGGACGTTCAGGTAACATAATAATACTACTTTCTCATTATAAAACTGCTGGGTAAAGGTATCTTCCCTAAGGGAAGGCACTGGTTTATTTATGACGTCAATTCATGATGTTATAATGTCGAGTTATCGATAATTTTAAATATTAGAATAGACGCTACTTTGCATTTCCGCCTGGAATCGATGGAACACTACTACGTCTGACTGCAACATAAAACAAATCAATTAATCAATATATCCCTTATACATATATATATTAATCAACAATATATATCAATTAACAATACATATCAATTAACAATATATATCAATTAACAATATACATCAATTAACAATATATATCAATTAAAAATATACAATTAACCAATATAAATATTATAATAATAAATTATCAATAAATTAATTAAAGTATGTTGCAGATTGACGTGTAATCACGAGTTGCCGGTTCTTCTCAATGAGTGGGTTGTTTGTCCGCACCGGTGGTAGTTTTGACGTTCATGAGCGAATTATCAGGAACTAACTTGTATAAAGTGTTTTTGAGCTTGAATTTAATCGTGCAACAGTGTGGCGACGTGGTCGAGCGACATCTAGTTGACGGTGACGTGGTGCTGTTCAATCGTCAACCCTCACTCCATAAGCTCTCCATCATGTGTCATCGAGCGAAAGTACAACCACAGAGGACGTTCAGGTAACATAATAATACTACTTTCTCATTATACAATTGCTTTGTAAAGGTATCTTCCCTAAGGGAAGGCGCTGGTTTATTTATGACGTCAATTCATGATGTGTTATAATGTCGACTTATCGATAATGTGAAATTTTACCACTGCATTTTGATATGATGTACGCTGTAAACCAAATTATAGCAGAAATATTAACCATAATCAACACTTGAATTTTCCTAGAACTAAGTCTATAGAGACAAGTGCATATTTCAGATTACATTTGGTACTTAATATTAACTTGAAATTTTAAAGCTGGTATTTGGACTTTGTTTTGGTTATATTCGAATGAAAGACATAAGGACTAAAATATTTCTACTGAAGAATAAATGTAGTCGTAGATAAAATTTCAGAGGCTTAGTTACTGTACTGTCGTTTAAAAAGTTAATCTTGTGAATATGTATTGAAACAGACATTTTATCATAATCTCATCTGTCGTAAAATGACTATGTAGTCTAAGCTAGTAACACATTAAATCTAGAGGGGACTGGCTTTCAAGTGCAACTGCCCAAGTGCAAAGAAAGAATACATTACGACATATTTTTGTCTTAAATGTGGTAGCTAACTAGGCGGGCTTAGAAAAAGCCCTACCCCCATCCTATAAATTCATCCCAAACATTTCCTACACCGTAAGCTTTAACTTATTGCATAATTCGAACCTATGTTAATAGACTCGGTCTATGAAGGTGGATGGATATGAGTAGAGAAAGACCGAAAAAGGTATCGATTGTGTGAAAAATGATATGTGTATAAAAGGTGTGAATACTGAGATAACATCTAAGAAGGGAGAGTGGAAAAGGAAAACATGTTGTGCTGATCCTGCTTAGGTGGGATAAGGGTAAGAAGAAGAAGATTTGTTAGACTCGGTGTCTGAACATGCTACCACTGATAGACTGAAAAAGTAATAAAAACAAAATTTATTAAAACGTAAAATGTTAACAATACAAGGTATAAACATTTGTCATAATTAAAAAAAAAATACGTTAAATAATGTCAAAGGTTCAACGAGTGCGTTTGTACTCCATACAACGCGGACTTTGACGGAGACGAAATGAATATGCACCTCCCGCAGACCGAGGAAGCGAGGGCGGAGGCTCTTATACTTATGGGGGTAAGTACACACTTCTTCACTAAGTACACTTTTTTCACTTATTACACGCTTATACACCTAGTATATACTTCTTCACTTAATACACACTTCTTCACTTCGTTACATTTCTTCACTTAGTACACGCTTATTCACTTAGTAAACACTTCTTCACTTAGTACACATTTCTTCACTAAGTACACTTTTTTCACTTATTACACGCTTATCCACCTAGTATATACTTCTTCACTTAATACACACTTCTTCACTTCGTTACATTTCTTCACTTAGTACACGCTTATTCACTTAGTAAACACTTCTTCACTTAGTACACATTTCTTCACTAAGTACACTTTTTTCACTTATTACACGCTTATCCACCTAGTATATACTTCTTCACTTAATACACACTTCTTCACTTCGTTACATTTCTTCACTTAGTACACGCTTATTCACTTAGTAAACACTTCTTCACTTAGTACACATTTCTTCACTAAGTACACTTTTTTCACTTATTACACGCTTATCCACCTAGTATATACTTCTTCACTTAATACACACTTCTTCACTTCGTTACATTTCTTCACTTAGTACACGCTTATTCACTTAGTAAACACTTCTTCACTTAGTACACATTTCTTCACTAAGTACACTTTTTTCACTTATTACACGCTTATCCACCTAGTATATACTTCTTCACTTAATACATACTTCTTCACTTCGTTACATTTCTTCACTTAGTACACGCTTATTCACTTAGTATACACTTTTTCACTTAGTACACACTTCTTCACTAAGTACACTTTTTTCACTTAGTACACGCTTATTCACCTAGTATATATACTTCTTCACTAAGTACACTCATCTTCACTTAGTACACACTTCTTTACTAAGTACACTCATCTTCACTTAGTACACACTTCTTTACTAAGTACACTCATCTTCACTTAGTACACACTTATTTACTAAGTACACTCACCTTCACTTACTACACACTTCTTCGCTTAGTATACAGATGAAATTTTCTTAAATCGGTCATTAGCCTAATGTATATAAAGACAGAAGTATAGACCTATCGGTATAGAACTTTAACGTGTAACCAAATAGAACAAGTCGAATCTGGTGACGCCGAGGAACGGGGAGCTCCTGATCGCAGCGACGCAGGACTTCATCACCGGCGGGTACCTCATCACCCAGCGGGACACGTTCTTCACGAGGGAGGAGGCGCAGCAGCTCGCCACCTGCCTGCTGGCGGGGCCCGACAGCCAGATGAGGATCGACATGCCGCCACCGGCTATACTCAAACCGAGGTTACTCTGGACCGGCAAACAGATATTTAGGTATATATATTGTAGTTTGAATCCCAATTTTATAACATGCTAGCGGGCCCGGCAGACGCTGTCCCGCCCTGACTATAAAGAAAACCTTGACAAATTGTATACTAAAACCTTCTTCATGAATCACTTTATCCACTGGTGAAAGCCGCATGAAAATCCGTTCGGTAGTTTTTGAGTTTATCGCGAACAGACAGACAGACAGACGCGGTAGAGGACTTTCATTTTATACTATGTAATAATATATGGTCTCTGACCATCTGTACTTATAATAACAATGTAAATCTATCTGTACTTCTTAGATTTTTGTGAAAAAAATTGTTGCAGGTGTCTTAAAATAAGTATATTAAAATACATTTCAATCATTTTTAGAAATGTCTATTTGTCTGTTTTTTTTTAACACGAATCACTGGAATTAATGATAAAACCTTTTCAAGAAATCACAAAGCATATCTTCGAGTATATCATTTAGTTTTGGTTTCATTAAAATCGGTTCACTCTATCAAAAGTTATTGTAATTTTAATGAGGACGCGACGAGAGAAAAGTAAATAATCATAACACAGATCACATTCAGGTGACTTTATTAGTCAGTGTTTTATACGTCAGGTTCCATGTAGACGTAGTCGCGGGTACAGCTAGTGTTAAATATATTAGAAACCGTCCCACTAACATTATGTGTCTCTTAACCCTTGTTACGGATAATCATTTAATTCTAGAATGCCTGTCGAAATTTATTAATTAATACTAACAAAATTAAACTTTAGATTTTAGTGTGATGCATTACATACATACATACATACTTACATAGTGTTAGTGAGCACTGAGTTTGGTATATAGTAGGTTGAAGTTCCAGGTATGTCGCTGATGATAAACCCCATCCCATTCGATATACTATTTGTATTCATATATCTAATGTACACGTTACACGTTACAGTAGATGGCGTTCGTATCGTAGTTACAAATGTTTTTGAAAAAGCGTTTCTGTAATGTACACACCCACTTACAATTTTACATTTCTTTAATAAATTTTTAAAAAGCGCGTGCGGAGCCGCGGGTAACAGCTAGTATTAAATGAAACTATAGCAAAAAATGGTGCGGACCGAGAGTCTGCAGATAAGAATTACTGATATTCCCCGTCCTACTAACATTATGTGTCTCTTAACTCTTGTTACGGATAATCATTTAATTCTAGAATGCCTGTCGAAATTTATTAATACTAACAAAATTAAACTTTAGATTTTAGTGTGATGCTCCTGTCTACGTCTGCATTCTAACAATATGTTGTATGTTTAGTTTACATGTGCTTTCTTTGTGGTATCTGTTTGTAGATAGCCCGGTCTGGATATAAAGATAATCGTTTAATTGTCTGGCGCAACTTCCATTGTTTATGGCTCCATTCACTTGACATTGGCAAAATTGTGTGCGCACACATGTTGCCATTTTATAAAGAAGAAGAAGAAATGTAACGTCGAAAAGATAACATTTAGAGTCATTTGATTCGATATTTCTTCGTTGGTATTTATTTATTTACTAAACACAAGAAACTCGTTATGTTGTTCTCTTGGTGCTATGTTGGTATTGTTTTAAAATCATATGATATTATATATAATGTAATTGTTCTTATTTCAGTTTAATCATGAAACCGAATAAGCGTTGCGACGTCAAAGCCAATCTGGAGACCAAAGGTAAAAATTACACCGCGAACAAGGATATGTGCGTGCAAGATTCTTGTAAGTATTTGTGTTTGGTTTTTTTTTTTTCTAAGTACGTGTATAATTTGAATTTAGTGTTTGATGACTTGACACGATAAAACGGTGTTCTTGAAGTGATACTTCTTATTGGAGGGTTTTGAAATTCTGATCCGCAATCTTTTCGTGTGACAAAAAGTGGTGGTGGTAAACACTGTGTCGGGTAGAGTGTTGAAAAGACTGGTTTTCGTGTGGTCACTGGACTTAAGCAACGCCGGATGCGGTCAGTACTTGAATGAGTGTACACCGCGTGTCATTGGCTTTTTGTGGTTTTTTTTTTTCAAATAAAATGTTTCCCTGTAGGTAATACAAACAACAACAAACAACAAAAACAACATTAAAATGTTTTTGCGACACACTCTATTCTTTTTTTAATAGTAAGCCAAAGAATTGTGCGTGTTAATAAGCAAAGCATAATTTATAAACAACAGTTATCACTAGGAAAATTATAGTTTATAAGTTCGCAAAATTGGCATATCGGCTTGCAAGCCTCTCGATAACTTGAAGAACGATCCAGAAACGTGATGAAATAAATAACGAGTCACTGTGACTACTTATTACCATGCGTGTGGTAGTAGCGCTCCAAGCGGATACAGACATCCTATCACCCAGCTTGGTCACTCGATATACACTAAATCATATAGATATGTCTATGGTAAAATGATATGTGACGAAATTGTGATGAGGAATCCAGTTAGGTGTTCGGGGCACTATCCATCTAGACGTTTTGCATACCTAATGAGGAAAACAGAATCTCCCAACTGTGATGTATGCAGAAAAATTGAGGATGTGCATCACTTGATGATGGAGTGTGCCAAGAACAGCATCGAAGGAGAGTCGTTGATGAGTAGTATAAAAAGTAGTTGCCAGAACATAGGTATTTGTCACAGCATCTTGGCTGAACCCTGTTCGGATGAAGCTAAGATGCTGTATGACCTGGTTATGATACCTCATCGGCGACTCTCATGTAAAAAGATTGGGGAACAATGGGGCTGATATGTTCAGTGGAATAAAAACCCCTATAAACAAATAAAAAAAAAATCCAGTTAGGTATAACTGTTGTGTACTACTACCAGCCACCACCCTTCTATATGGGGGAGGGACTTTTTTATACTAAATGGCAGCAAACAGGCATACGGCCTGTCTGGTTATGAACCATAAATGGTTATGGTCGCCTATGAACACCGGCAATACTAAGGGTATCGCTGTTGCCTTGCCGGTCTTGAAGAGTGTGTTTCAATCGTTTTTTGAAGAGACCCATAAATACTGTACTGGGTAACCCATTCCACAACGTCAGCGTACGGATAATGAAAGTTCTGGAGCATCTTACTGTTGTTGCTGTTTTATTAGGTTTTAGAGTGTGTGGATGAGTTACCAGCCAGCGTCGGCAGGTACGGACTTTGAACGTCGAAGAGGGCACCATGTCAAAAAGTTCTTTTTTTTATATTGTGGCAAATTAACAGGTGGGTGTCCTGATGGTAAGTAATCACAGCCGTCTATAGACACTAGCAACACCAGGGGAGACGCAAGTGCGTTGTCGGGATTTTAAAATAAGTGTGCCTTCGGCACTCTCACTGGCCGAACGAAACGCAACTATGAAAGCACTTACAACTTCAGATAGGTGTTCCTGTGTGTCGGGATAGTAAAGCGAGCGAACCGACACATTCATGTTGAAACCAGTATTAGCTTCAGCCTGTCTCTACCACCTACAAAACAAAACGTTCTCCATTGTACTTTCAGGCACTTTTTGTACCTGCACTTTCAGGTGCATCAAAACTCTTTGAAATGTCTAAAAGTGTTGTTACTACAACTCTATGTTTTCCCCCTTTAAATTCATCGAAAATTAATTGTCAATCTTTACCTGTCCAGATGTGATAATAAGGAATTCTGAACTTCTCTGTGGGTCGATGGATAAGAGCACTCTAGGATCGGGGACAAAGAACAGCATCTTTTACATTCTTCTGCGTGATTGGGGCGAGGAGTTTGCAGTCAGGGGCATGTGGAGGTGAGCTCACATATTTCTAGCACAAGGCAGAGCTCATGCTGTAACGAAGTAAGAAGGTTGTGTATGGCAAAAGATTCGAGCACCAGAGCTGGTCTAACTTTAAGACCGGGTTTGGTTATAAGGGGCAGTGATATCTTAAGGGAGACGGATTCCATGGCTGGATTCTCATTATATACCTATATAACAAAATGCATAGCAAAAAGAAAATTAAATTTTCAGTCATGTACGTTTTGATTCGCGTACCTATCGGTTTGTGATCGTTGCAAAGATATTACCATAGTAATTGAAATAAAACTCTGAAAAGTTATCTATGGGTCAGTAAAAGTTATGAAATAGGTTCAGCCCTTTCACTTTTGGAGTTAGCTTCGACAAACATAATACTTTCCGAGTTTGATTGTATTATTTATTTACATAGTTTAACAGATATACTTCGTAAATCAAATATTTTAGATATAAAACAAAGAAAATATATATATTAACCTAATATTAATAAAGAATATAACTGTCCAGTAATTCCGACCTCTCACAAAAATTCTTAAAAACAGGACACAACTCTTTCCACTCACCAGCAAACAAGTCGACAAGTGGGAACTGTATCAAGACTTAGTATGTAGAGATTGAAAGTGAATGTCATGTAAACAAAAAATAAAAAAAAAATAAAGATGTAGCGTAACACTAAATAATTGTTTGCAAGGCTAGCTCGGATGGCTTCCTACTACATGATGAACAGGGGGTTCAGCTTCGGCATCATCGACGTCACTCCCGGGAAGAAGCTCATCGAAGCGAAGAATAAACTTCTCGAATCCGGGTGAATATAGTTTTTTTTTTAAATTTTATTCCACCCAAATTGGACTCAAGTTGGTCTTTATATTGGTCTCATTTATCTCATTGGCATTTAGAGAGTAGGCTATTTTAGAATTTAGGTTAATATTTTATTTTAGGTTTAATAGTTAAGGTACAAGCATATTAAAAAAAATTGATCATTGCTACCTCTTCGAGCAGTTTCATAACATAATCAAATAACCTAAAGCCACGTGAGAATTGTAATTATTAACCCTCTACATTGTTTTTAAATACCTTTGCATCTATGCAATTGTTCGTATTGTTGAGTACAAATGAATCTCAGATTTAACATTTTTCTTTTATATTTGCAATTTCTTTGTATTTCGCATACCCTAAGCAACTTGGCTCTTTTAATTTTGCTCTAATATGTATAATTATTATTATTACGATGTTACGGTATTCTGTTTGTAAATTGTAAAAAGTATGTAAATGTATGGTCAAGTGGTGCCGTAACTAAGGGGCGACCACGTACGAGTTGTAAGTACGAAAAATGTACAAGGGTCGGGCGGGAACGTGCAACGCCAGCGGCCCGTAATATACGAATTTCGTAATAAAAAAAACATAAATACAGTCCCGAATATTGTTTTTTTTTTGTTCGAAGAAAGTTAGTAGTATCACTCAAACGCATCATAGTTAATTCAAAAAGTTATTTGATTATTTTTTTTATATATTGTTTGGCATTTCATCTTGATTTTATTCTGGTGATTATCGTTAATAATTTAGTGATATCGATCAGGTATTCGAAATGCGACGGGTATATATTAGAGATGGAGAAGGGCACGTTGCAGTGCCAACCGGGATGCACCATGGAGGAGACCCTCGAGGCAGTTATGCTCAGCGAATTGAGCAGCATCAGGTAAGTGCTCAGTAATCAGTGATGCTCAAACTTGAACTGCTGGTGATCTGACTCATTATTGTTAGACTAAGATCGATCAACTCTAAAAGGCTAAAAGTATTTGCAGGATTGTCATCTAGGTAGCAAGTCATGAGGGGATTATTCTGGGGCCATTCATTTTTACGTAGGGACTAAAAGGGGGCAGGGGGAAGGGTCAGTGATGCTCAAACTTGAACTGCTGGTGATCTGCCTCATTATTGTTGGACTAGGAGCGATCACCTCTAAAAGGCTACAAGTATTTGCAGGATTGTCATTTAGGTAGCTGTAGGTAACTCCCGCTAAAATCGATAAAACAAAGTCATGAGGGGATTATTCTGCATTCAATTTTTACGTAGGAACTAAAAGGGCTAAAGGGGCTCTATGATTTGCTTATTTTTGATGACATAAGGGATGGGGCGATTAGTCTAGGTTTGATATGTGAAGAGCGTGGTTTTATCCAGTGGGCTACCATCGCCCTAATATCGAACTACCATAAGTTAATTCCTCTATAGACTATAAATTCCTTATTTTTGGACTTGTTAACTGCTGCCCATGAATCAGTAAGGAAACCAGAACAGGATAAAAAATACTTATGAAGATGTTTACGAAGGGGGGGGGGGTATCAGAAATTATAAAAAATCTCATTACGTGCTGCATGTTGTTCAAATAAGTTTTAGTTGCCCACTAAAACAAAATCTATGAATAGTTCAATTTTTTATCGAAATCGACTCAAAAAGCACTCGTGATCGACCATTTGAGCATCCGTGGTCTATACAATTTTGAACAGTCAAACACAATGATTTTACCGCCACTTTTACCAAACACTAGCTAATACCTGCGACTTTTCATGACATTTTCCCGATTCACAAGGAGTATGTTTCTCATCTGAATTCGTTATGAACTCTGCTTTGCTTTGAACTTTCTAACATTTTCGCAAATTTTAAATTACCTCTGTAAATTTTTATAATTACTGTTTAGCTTCTAAAAAAATGCATATAAGATAGTACTGTAAAGTTTTTAAGTTACCTTTATTACATTTAAAAATTACTGCTTACCTGTTATGAAAAGGCGTAATGAAATGCACTCTAGGGAAAATCTTCTATCTACCAGTAAAACACGTCAAAATCGACTTTGCCATTTCGGAGTCTAGTCCAGACAACGATAATTTATATGTATTGATTACTCGCAAGTTCTACAAAAATTTCTAAATACTATTATACAATAGTGCCAAAAATATCACTATTGTATTGTTATTTATAGGGAATTGGCAGCTAAAGCTTGTTTTCGAGAACTGCATCCCACGAACGCTCCACTCATTATGGCTCAGAGTGGTTCCAAAGGTATTTATACTTTTTTTTGACAACACATTTTGAATATAGATCACAAAAACGGCTGTATATTGGTGAATAACTGTGGTCGATTAGTCTCCTGTTGCGTAATTTTCTGTTTTGTATCGTATTCCAACTTGTAACAACGTTACAAGAATAAAATGATTTTTAGTTATTCGTATCGTGACTTTGAGTGTGAATTTTTTAATTTTATACCTATTGCATAATGCTTGCTTAGCACATTATGATATCAACTATAGACAATTAATAATCAATAGTAGAATAATTATTTCTTCAATTATTTGTAATTAATTGAATGGTCCTATATCGTATAAATCGTAAAAACTATAATCGAGTCTTATATGCACTCTAGGAAAAATCTTCTATCTACCAGTAAAACATGTCAAAATCAATTTAGCCATTTGGGAGTCTAGTCCAGGCAAAGATAATTTATATCTATTGATTACT
This sequence comes from Antheraea pernyi, assembly GCA_015888305.1. NCBI lineage: Eukaryota > Metazoa > Arthropoda > Insecta > Lepidoptera > Saturniidae > Antheraea > Antheraea pernyi. The sequence continues at coordinate 18,354 of MU161501.1, read as the reverse complement.
CGCAAGTTTTACAAAAATTACTAAATACTATAATAGTGCCAAAAATATTACTGTTGTATGTACGTTGTATTGTTATTTATAGGGAATTGGCAGCTAAAGCTTGTTTTCGAGAACTGCATCCCACGAACGCTCCACTCATTATGGCTCAGAGTGGTTCCAAAGGTATTTATACTTTTTTTTGACAACACATTTTGAATATAGATCACAAAAACGGCTGTATATTGGTGAATAACTGTGGTCGATTAGTCTCCTGTTGCGTAATTTTCTGTTTTGTATCGTATTCCAACTTGTAACAACGTTACAAGAATAAAATGATTTTTAGTTATTCGTATCGTGACTTTGAGTGTGAATTTTTTAATTTTATACCTATTGCATAATGCTTGCTTAGCACATTATGATATCAACTATAGACAATTAATAATCAATAGTAGAATAATTATTTCTTCAATTATTTGTAATTAATTGAATGGTCCTATATCGTATAAATCGTAAAAACTATAATCGAGTCTAATATGAATCCTATACACTATTATATTCGTTTAGTTCATATACCACGCGACGGTTTAATTTTAAACATTTATTTTAGGGATGTGGTAAATTGAATTTTGTTTTATCGATTTTTACAATAACTAGTAATTATCGATATAGTCGATAAATTTTGGATGAGTTTTAAAATGTGTTCTTTCTAGTTTGTAAATAAAACAAAGTACTCATTTCAATCCCATATTTAAAACTCTGTCAATTCGTTTCGGTGCCGAGTGTGTTCGAATAGTTTTAGTTTTTTACTAAATTTTTTTTATACTAAATAGGTTTTAGCGTTTGCCCACAATATCACCTGATGTTAAGTTACGATGTGGTCTGAGATGGTGAACACTCTAATCCCAGAAAAAGACTAGCTCTAAAGTGTGTGCGCCGGAACACACCAACAACTGCTTGGCGACAGATTTTCAACTTGAAGATTGGAGCTAACATGGCGGACTTAGACAAAGCCCTGTCATCGCGCTATGGTTTTATCACGATATTTTCCTTCACAGAATGTTCCAATTCATTCGCAAGTATTTGAACTAACTCCAATAGACTCGGTTTATTATGTTGAAATGTATTATCGATACATTTATTAAGCAACGATAGCTCAGTAGTAGATTGGTGACAGTTTCTAATGTGTCTGAGTATTACGGTGAATGAAAACATCGTGATGATATGTCATAGTATTATCGATTTATATATATTTTATTATAGGGCTTTTATAATGTTCCGTTAGCTACTACACTTGGAAATCTATTCCAAAGTACCTGTAGGTGTGTAACCGCTTCTCACTTGAGATCTAGTTCATTGGAATCAGATAAGATTGTGGACAAACGTTAGAACCTATAAATCGGAAAAAAGTCATTTACGGTTTTATTCATTTAATCTTCGACCAACAATAACTATGAACACTCTAATCCCAGAAAAAGACTAGCTCTAAAGTGTGTGCGCCGGAACACACCAACAACTGCTTGGCGACAGATTTTCAACTTGAAGGTTGGAGCTAACATGGCGGACTTAGACAAAGCCCTATCATCGCGCTATGGTTTTATCACGATATTTTCCTTCACAGAATGTTCCAATTCATTCGCAAGTATTTGAACTAACTCCAATAGACTCGGTTTATTATGTTGAAATGTATTATCGATACATTTATTAAGCAACGATAGCTCAGTAGTAGATTGGTGACAGTTTCTAATGTGTCTGAGTATTACGGTGAATGAAAACATCGTGATGATATGTCATAGTATTATCGATTTATATATATTTTATTATAGGGCTTTTATAATGTTCCGTTAGCTACCACACTTGGAAATCTATTTCAAAGTACCTGTAGGTGTGTAACCGCCACTCACTTGAGGGTTTAGTTCATTGGAATCAGATAAGATTGTGGACAAATGTTAGAAACCTATAAATCGGAAAAAAGTCATTTATGGTTGTATTCATTTATTAGACTCAAGTTCTAGATGTTACGTTATGTTAAATTTCACGTATTATAGTAAAAATAGATTTGATATTAATAAAAATACATGATCGACGTAGGTTCGAATATCAATATATCGCAGATGATAGCGTGCGTCGGACAACAGGCTCTGAACGGCAAGCGAGTGCCGAACGGCTTCGAGGACAGGTCCTTGCCCCATTTCGAGAGACATTGTGAGTACTTAGAATAGCTTATTATTATCTTAGCACTAGTACTTTTGATGTCAATTAGCTCCTTTTGGAGCTAAATTGTTAAGTCAAAAAACCGAAAAAACCAGTAAACCTTTTTCTATGTTTTTTGTCGATGTATTAAAAGAGGTCGTATATTATTATAATATAAACAGTCAAAACAAAACACCCGGTAATCTGTTATCGATATAGGAGTGACATGCATATCGATATTTATATCGATATGTTAAAAGTAACACCATATTATTATGTCATATAACGTTATTTAGAATATCTGCCCAAATCACTAATACTGGTAAACAGTTATCCATATTTGCACTGGGTTAGGGTTAGATCTCAGGGAAAACATTTCGATATTGCCAACAACATCTTCTCTATTGAGGATTATTACATGGGTTTTGTGATTGAAACGTTCCAACAAGATTTTGTTCGCATTAGAATTTTCCAAGGAGTTTCTGGAACATATCAGAATTCATGCTCCATTATATTGTTTTGAGGAAGTTGTCGAAATTATTGCCGATAAATTTAGTAGATAAAGGTATTGCATGTGTTTTTTTACTTGTCATTGCGCGTTGTGAGTGATTTTCTAAGGAGTTTCTGGAATTCATGCTCCATTATATTGTTTTGATAAAGTTGTTGTCGAAATTATTGCTGATAAATTCATTGCAATGGTATTGCATGATTTTTTTACTTGTAACGGTAGTTGCTCTCGCTGATATAACACACTCTGAAGATAGTTTACCTTCGAAACGGAGATTGCGCACGTCGATGTAACACACTATGAAGTTAGGTGATAAAAAGTTTTTTTTTTTGTTCAAGTATTATGTAGTATGTATAATTGTGTGTTGTTTGTTCAAACTTTTATTGATAATATTCAGTGTTTTCTTTGGGTTCAAAACACTTAAAATATGTTTATACAATGTCTTTTATATCCATACCAAAGGAATATATCTTAATACAATGTCTTTTATATCCATACCAAAGGAATATATGTTTATACAATGTCTTTTATATCCATACCAAAGGAATATATCTTAATACAATATCTTTTATATCCATACCAAAGGAATATATCTTAAATACCTTACATTTTTGATTATTTTATGATTCCATCATTACATTAAATTCGAGTCCTTTAACGAAGCTTGAATTGACACTACACACATTGGGAAGAACAGTGCAAATTGTTGATGGCTTTCAACTCTTGTTTCCGTCTTTGGGTGTTTTTTAAAGGGGTATTGGTTTTTGATGTTTCTAGCAAAGATCCCAGCGGCCCGTGGTTTCGTGGAGAACAGTTTCTATTCAGGGTTGACCCCGACGGAGTTCTTCTTCCATACTATGGGAGGACGCGAGGGTCTCGTGGACACGGCCGTTAAGACCGCAGAAACTGGATACCTGCAGAGGAGGCTCGTCAAGGTATAATTATTTTGGTCACAAATTTCAAGCAAATACTGTGTCCGGTCTACATCGCAACTACCATACACCGTGTGTAACATTTATAATAGTGAAATAAGGTCCAAACCGAAAGACGAAATCTGTACATTAAATATTTTAAAAAAAATTTTTGTTTGACTGTCGGTCGAAAGAGACGAAATCTGTACATTAAATATTAAAAAAAAACTGTTATCGGACTTTGAATCAATGATAGAACACATTTACATGGTTTCTAAAATTTTTGTTTGTATGTCGGTCGATCTGTCTGTCGTTTGTATGGGATCACGCAAAACTACTAGACGGATTTAGACGAAATTTGGTATGGAAGGAGATATTTACGCAAGAACTATACTAGACGCATTTCGAAGTAATCTAATTTGAATACATAATATAATCGTATGATTTTATTAATCACTGTTTTTATAATTGAAATTTTATGCGGACATAGTAGCGGGCACAGCTAGTGTACCTATGGCGTGAATAGATGTCAATTCTTAATTCCGATAATAATATTCTAAATTAGTTTTATATTTGGATTATGTTATGGGCAAGTTCAAACTTATGGTTGTATTTAGAATAGCTGAAAATATTAGGAAGGACTGTATATCTATTATAGTGATGTTATAGTGTCTATACCTGATTAGACCACGATCAACATACGTATAATGAGAAACCAATCACAGTGACTCTCTTGGTTTTTCGCTTTTCCGGATCACCTAGGAGTATTCGATTATATATACGGTATATATTTCCGTATATTTTTGGTCTTTTTTTATATCATAGGGGGCAAACGAACAGGTAAGGCACCTGGTGGTGATTGATCACCGCCGTCCGTAAACACAAGCAACACCAGGAAAGTCGCAAGTACGTTGCCGGCCTTTAATTTCGGTTATAGATGAATTATAAATGTTTACAATGCTCACCCTTTCTCTTGTTCTATAGCGTTTCACCATGATCTTTTCTGATCTTGGATGACTATGTGGTCTAGGGTGGTAAACGCATGATCTAAACGGCGACTGATCTATACGTGCTGGTAGCTATCTAGTCGATCTCAAAATAACTACCGCCGTTCTAAGGTGTCTTCACAAAGTCCTTTTTTCTTCAATGGGCCATTTCCCACATGCCGGTATACGCGTGTGTTTCACACGAATGCTGATATGAATGAGTAGTTACCTTAGTATAGCTTAGACATATTCGCGGTTTGGCATCAAAGGCTACAGTCCAAGCCGAGGTTCTGCCATTTTGGCACCCTTGAGCTCGTTGCTAATTGGTGAAGCGCCTTATATGCTCGCCTTAGTAGTCCGGTGAAGCTGTGATTGCCCGTCGAGCCAATAGCGTAGCCAGTTCGAGAAGAAAAAAAACTACGGTGACACGCGTTCTCCAAAGAGGCTAATCACTGAGCTGTCTTTGTTTCAAAAATGCAGTGTTGTATAGTATGGTCTGTGCTGGTATCAGAGCTTGGAGGACCTGGTGCTCCACTACGACATGACGGTGAGGAATGCGACTGGCGAGGTGGTGCAGTTCCGATACGGCAGCGATGGGCTGGACCCCAGCTACATGGAGGCCAAGGACAGGCCGGTCGACATAGCGAGGGTCCTTGCTGATGTCACAGCCAAATGCCACGCACGGTATGTACTCGTTTCTTACACTATCTTCATTTTTGTTAATGGCGAACGCTTGTAAGATGGTAAACATGGTAACCGTTGAAGGGGCTGGATTTCAAATGCGTGTGCTGGAACACACTGGCATGGGGTGCAAGGGGTGTCGAATAACATCTAAGACTTGAGACATCCAAGCCAACCTCACCTGCACGTGGTGCACCCTGCTGAGTAACGAAAGAGGCAATGGCGATAGCGGGCTGGTAGGGTTCTATAGCCGGACTGGGTCGCAACCACCATGTATACGGTGAAAAAGCCCGTCATAGTGATTCGCTTCTGCGGGTCGCGTTTCGGGATCAGCCCGTGCATATATATCACACTTTGTCGAATTTTTTTTATCGGTTTTTGGTCCATGCAGATGTACATTTATTAAACTAAGTTTATTAGTCCGGAGTGTATATATTTACATAACATATTATTATTGTTTTTTTTTTATTTCCTAGGTGATAGGGTACAAGAATTGTCAATACCTAAAAATCTTCTGTAATAAAAAAAAACAATATTTACAATGTTTATTTTATTGTCAACAGATGTTATGTACTTGGGGTGATTATGGCATTCGGAAATTAATAATAATCATTCTATTCACAATGTTAACAATTGGGACGTTAAATTTCATAATTAACTAAGGCTAATATTAATATTCAAGAGATAATTCAAATTTTTAATTAAAAAAAACGGATAAAATTGGCCTCGGTGCATTATGAAATGTAATACCTCGATTATAAAATGATTGCAATATATCATACTAGTAATTACTTAGATACCCCAACTGTAAACTTTTTGAAATAAGCGGTAATTAAAGCCATTTTCCATTGATATTACTAAAAGAAGAAAAAAAAATAGTTTTATATCTGAGGCCAACGTTACTGCATTACTCTAGTGCCCGTACTGTCTCCTAAACTTTAGCTTCAATAATCTTAAGGTAATCAAATAATAGTTCGCATAGAAAGTCCTCTTTGATACTCATCACTTTTTAAAAGTAAAAAAATGTTTGATAGTTTTAATTTTTGGTTTGAAGTTACTTTGAATAGCCTGCAGGACTTGCCCATGGTCTGAAGTCCATTGTATTTAATAGCCTGAAAGGCCTGCCCATAGTCTGAAGTCCTTTGGATTAAATAGCCTGAAGGGCCTGTCTATAGTCTGAAGTTCTTTGTATTAAATAGCCTGAAGGGCCTACCCATAGTCTGAAATCCTTTGGATTAAATAGTCTGAAGGGCCTGCCTATAGTCTGAAGTTCTTTGGATTAAATAGCCTAAAGGGCCTACCCATAGTCTGAAATCCTTTGGATTAAATAGCCGGAAGGGCCTGCCTATAGTCTGAAGTGCTTTGGATTAAATAGCCTAAAGGGCCTGCCCATAGTCAGAAGTGCTTTGGATTAAATAGCCTGAAGGGCCTACCCATAGTCTGAAATCCTTTGGATTAAATAGCCGGAAGGGCCTGCCTATAGTCTGAAGTGCTTTGGATTAAATAGCCTAAAGGGCCTGCCCATAGTCAGAAGTGCTTTGGATTAAATAGCCTGAAGGGCCTACCCATAGTCTGAAATCCTTTGGATTAAATAGTCTGAAGGGCCTGCCTATAGTCTGAAGTTCTTTGGATTAAATAGCCTGAAGGGCCTGTCCATAGACTGCAGTCTTTTGGATTAAATAGCCTGAAGGGCTTGCCCATAGTCGGAAGTCATTTGGATTAAATAACCTAAAGGGCATGCTCCTAGCCTGAAGTCCTTTGGATTAAATAGCCTGAAGCGCCTGCCCGTATTCTGAAGTCCTTTGGATTAAATAGCCTAAGGGCCTGCCCCTAGTCTAAAGTCCTTTGGATAAAATAGCCTGAAGGGGCTGCCCATAGTCTGAAGTGCTTTGGATTAAATAGCGTGTTTTACCTGCTCAGGGATGAGGAACCTCTGGACGGAGATGGCATCGTCGTGGCTGCGGAGGAGACCCTAGCCCTAGATGACTTCAAAAGCTGCACTGAAGAGTTTAAAAATGAATTGCTGTAAGTGCCTTTAACTTTTTAATGGAAATTTTACAGATGTCGGTTGGTTTTTTCGTAGTACCTTTTCTGTTGGTATTTATTAAGAGAGAGGGAGAAAGATAGCTCAATATTTTAGTTTTTTTTAACGTTTACCACTTTAAATCTGGAGGAAGTGACTCTTCAGTGCAATTTCTGGAACTAATTTATAGGTCCTTGGCGAGAGAGTTTCAACTCGAGACTGGTAACTAAGTATAAGAATACGTTTCTATGATATTTTTTCCCGAGGGTTAGGTTAATACTAGCTTCCAAACGTATATCAAGGGATATCTTATCTAACAGAATATCTCTTCAACACCAACTTCAATTACATTTAGCCTACGTATGTCACGAAGTACTTAAGTTATATGCTAATTTTTAAAGGGAAGGGGTTGGAAATCGGGTTGAGTCATCATACTTATCCGATTTCCATATGCGGCCTTATCTGGCATTAATAGAAATTGTTTTAGTAATGGCCTTATATTTATATAGTAGATTTTACCCTTGCAACTACTACTTGGTATTTTAATGGTGATTGTCATCTTTTTAATAAATCATCATAAAAATAAATCATCTAATTGTGAACACTATTATTCATAGCTTACAATAGTTATTTATTACTAATACAATATAGAACTACATGACACTACTTAAATTACAAAATATCACTTAAATTACATGACTTAAATTACATTACATTACTGAAATTATATTACATTACTGAAATTACACAACATTACTGAAATTACACAACATTACTGAGATTACACTATAATACCGAAATACATAACATTACTTAAAATACATTAATAAATTTACACTACAAGTTCAAAGAAAAAGAAGAAACCGGTTATATTTACCGTTTACGATATTAATAACAAATGTTTCGATTGTTATTCCAGAACGTTCTTAAAGACGATAGCGAACAGAGTGCGGAACCTGCGCGCGCGGTACTCGCAGTGCGGCCCCGTCGGGCTGCAGCTGCAGAGGATCACGCTCACGCAGCTGGTCCGGTTCATCCGGGTCTGCCACGACAAGTACCAGCGCAGCGTCATCGAACCCGGGACCGCCGTCGGGGCGCTGGCTGCACAGGTCTGACAAAACATCCATGTTTTATTCCGAATTCGAGTACATTTACTCATTTAAATTGGTAACACGGTATCGGCTGACGGTGAAGGAAAACACCGTGAGGAATCCTGAACCTGAGCAATCAAAAATCAGAATCAAAAACACTTTATTCAATTTACGTCCTGAGAAGGCGCTTATGGACGTCAAAACTACCACCGGTGAAATTACACACCATACGATGTAGGGAGTTTCAAATCAAATCAAAAATTCCTTAATTAGGTTAAGGCCCTAATAAGGCACTTATGAACGTCAAAGACTACCCCACCACCGGTTCGGAAAACAACCCAGTCATCGAGAAGCACCGGCAAGAAACTCGATCGGGTACAATTTTTAAACATATATTTCCAATACATCATACAATAGCTTTTAGTGGATGCACAGAGAGGAGTCAATCCCAGACATCACTATCATTCACATACTGATCCACTCTATAAGATCCTTTTGAAACTAAAACCGGCTTGACATGGCGCTTAAATTTACTGACTGGCAAATCGGTAATATGTTTTGGGAGTTTATTGTAAAACCTAACACTGTTACCTAAGACAATATTACTGGTGTTGCTAAGTCTGAATCATGGGACGAACAAATCCAAACGTCATATTAAATAGCGAGCAGAACTATGTACTCGATTTATTTCTTAATCCTTTTGAACACTTCGAGCGATTATGGCATAGAACGATAAATAAAACTACTACTATGGTTAAAACTTTATTTATAAGTCAGACAGAGTGTTTCGTTTTCGAGACACTGTTTTTTTTTTACACCCAATCTTCCAGATTGTTACTGCCTTTGTCAAGTAAGTATAGTATTAGAAGTGTCTTACGATAATTACAATGTTCTAACAAGATGGTGTCCCTCTTATTGGAACTTTCCAAGGAGTTTTTGTGACATCTCAGAATTCATGCTTCGTGGGCTTCGTGTGGCTTATATTCCACTCACTTTACTTACGCACAATAACTGAACTATATTACGTAAAAGACAACCAATTATACAAAATGTAAGGCTGAATAACACAAGGTTGTGAGTAAAATATAAAATCCACTACATAACATTCAAAGATTCTGCCAAAAACTTCTCCATTATGTATTTTAAACTGTTCGCACAGAGTATAGGGGAACCCGGGACCCAGATGACCCTGAAGACGTTCCACTTCGCGGGCGTGGCGTCCATGAACATAACCCAGGGCGTGCCCCGCGTCAAGGAGATCATCAACGCGTCACGGAACATATCGACGCCGATTATTACAGCTGAGCTGATGCAGCCCTACGACCAGGAGTTCGCCAGGAGGGTCAAGGGGAGGCTCGAAAAGACTACCCTGGGAGAGGTAACCCCGTCCACTTTTCTGTATTTTACCCTTTTGTTTCCTGTATGTTACCTTTTTTCCTATTTGTTCCCCCCTTTTCTTTTATGTTACCTCTTTTTTTGTTTTATTCATTAAAAATCGGTTTATATTACAGCCATTCTACAGCTTATCATAAAATATCAAGTAAAGTCAAATCAATACAAAAATCCGAATTGAGACATCCAAGCCAACCTCACCTGCACGTGGTGCACCCTGCTGAAGAACGAACGAGGCAATGGCGAAAGCGGGGTGGTAGGGTTTTACAACCTGACTGGGTCGCAACCACCATGTATATGGCGAAAAAGCCCGTCATAGTGATTCGCTTTTACGGGTCGCGTTTCGGGATCAGCCTGTGCGTATCCAGCTTTTCGCAGGCCGGCATGACAGCGGCGACCGGCGATGGACAGTATGTACTCGTTGGTCGCCATTGTTTTTGGATTGTACTATGCTTACCATCAGGCATAGTGCTGTCACTTTGCCGTGCTACTATAAAAAAAAAAAAAGAAAAAAGTTAAATGCGCATTGAGAACTCGTTTAAGACAATTTTGGCCACAAAAGAATGTCCTACCCTCGTTAGAGATAGACACTGTTTAAATTTAATCATTCCCTAACGCTCGTCTAAGTTGACAGTTCTAATTTTATTTTTTGTATTTCTATTTGCTGGCAAAAGACGTTTCGTTATAAATAATGAACTTCTTGAGTATAAAATTAATCTGGAAGATGTAGGTAAATTAGACAATGTTATTATATGATATTTTATTTATATTTTAATTTGCAGATAACGACGTATATCGATGAAGTATATCTTCCAAACGAATGCTTCCTGCTGGTCCGACTCGACGCGGAGAGGATAAGGTTGCTCTGCCTCGAGGTCAGCGTAGAGTCGATAGTTTATTCGTGAGTTTTGTTTATCGATGTTTCATTCTTTCCTATAGGTACATCCTTTTGAACAGTGAAGATGAAAATATATGTTGTTATAGCGGGAATATTTATGAGCAATGATGGAAACATATTTTCGATGTGAATGTCGTGACGGGAAACGGCATGACTATTTCTTATGCTGTCAAGCTCTCTACGCCACCACTGCGTGTACTGGTTGCTTCTGTGTGAGCCGAGTACTATTTCTACTTGAGTATACCGTAGTTGTCATGTTTTAAATTGAAATGTGTCAACTTATGTGTTTTACATGTGGCAGGCGTCTGTTGGCATTAATTTTTTTTTAAACGATTTTTTTTAATAAATTGTATATGCTGACGAAGTCGCGTGCGATATAATATGACAGCAGTCAGTAGATAAATATATAAAAATCCAGTGTCATGATGAACTCCGAAACTAGTCAACCGAACTTCATGTACTGTTGACATTTATAATTTAGTCCAACTTGAACAGATGGCGCTTTAAATTAATTTTTTGACAGAAAACTGTAGGACCGACTGTTATAGATATCTCATAAATGTCACGATGTTTTAATGTTCAAATTCTTTTTCAACTCCAGTTTATTCTATGGTGCACGTGTTCTGTTAATCTATTTTATACGTAACGTCGCTTTTTTGTATCAAGCTTTTAGGCAGACTCATTACCCAATGATACCAAAAAAGAAGGTGTGTGTGCGATTCACATACGATAGAAGTGAAACTTCAGTAAATCGACAATAGAATGAGATGAATATATATATATATATATATATAACAAGGGTAGGATAATTACAAAGTTTATTTGTTTAAAAATGTATTTATTATTTAGCACAACAAGATATAAAAATACTCACAAACAGTGTTAAATAATAACACACCACGCCGACTTCTTACTAAAAAGCTGTAATACGCAGCCGCATACAGTGTACAGTAGTATTAG
>MU161500.1:21688-33763 GCA_015888305.1 Antheraea pernyi | reverse complement strand
CACTTTTTTATTGTTGACAATTATTTAGTATATTTATATAGAAACTTTGATAATTGCAGGAGTATATACTCGTAAATAGTTGTTCAATAAAGGTATGCGAAAATAAAATGTTAAATGACCGGTGTGTTCTAAGATAATAACTGTGGACGCGCTAAACGTGGAAGAACTGACTCACAAGTGTAACTTCCCGAACTCACCCATAGTTACTTGGCGACTGGCAACTGATTGTCAACATGAGGGTCGGTACTAGACAAGCAGGCTTAGAAAAAGCCGTACAACCATGCGGTAGTTTAATCACGGTGTTTCTTGACTGAAAACTGCGGCTCTGAAGGACTCGAATTTACACGATCGACGTGATGTCCGTCTACGGTAACCACCGAGCCAACATCGTTTCAAATTTACAATTTATTGTTATCTATTATAAAGATAACTTCTTGAAAGCAGCCTATTTTAACTGTAGAATTTTTGATCACATTCGTTTGTTTTATAAGTCTCCATTTACTTGTATATTTCTTAACAGGATTAACCAGTGATATAATAGCTAAAAAGTTGTAGATACTTTTTTTTCGACGCTATTGGTCTAACAAGGTCTTAACAGCTTCACCAGACTACTAAGGCGAGCGCTTAAGGCACTCAGCTGATTTTATTTGGGCAACTAGCTCCAGGGTGCACGGCACACCTCGGCTTTCCATTTACTTGTATATTTCTTAACAGGATTAACCAGTGATATAATAGCTAAAAAGTTGTAGATACTTTTTTTTCGACGCTATTGGTCTAACAAGGTCTTAACAGCTTCACCAGACTACTAAGGCGAGCGCTTAAGGCACTCAGCTGATTTTATTTGGGCAACTAGCTCCAGGGTGCACGGCACACCTCGGCTTGGGCTGTTGCCTGATACATGCAATTCGCGACCTATCTGAGCTAACCTAATTTAAGCTACATATTTATACTTATATGAGTTATTGAAACATATATGTGTACCAAGCATACATACTTCGACAACTCTTATATGTATTTTGTGTCGGATAATTTTTCTAAACTATTTCAGTTCGATAAAGGAAAAAATACAACCCTTTCACTTTCATGTATAAGCATGTGTGCATGCACGTGTGTGGAGGTGATATGTGTGTTGTAGATACGTCATAAGCGCTTCGATAGCGCCTTGTTAAAACTTGGCTAGCTAGCAAACGTTATCTAGCCCCGTCAATCCGCCCGTATCTAAACAACATATAACTATTTCTTTTTCTCCACCAATATTGAGAATATGCCATCTTACTTCCATATTTTATCTAAGATTGTGTGCCGTTACAATATTAATTTACGTATGTGTGCGTTATCGTGACATTTGTTTTGTCAAAATATGATGTAGGTAACGTATCTACACCTTTCTACTTATAATATCACTGGAATTAACGATTAAAATGATTTTTAGTACAAACATTTACGTTCAAATGTCACCCTGAGAGATTTAAATGAAGTTGCACGTTCCGTATTACAGTCCAAAATGCCTATAGCTGTATCATAAACCTAATATTCTCAAGTTTAATGGTATCGTTAAAAAGTTTCGTTATTGTACGTACCAGATTTCGTAGCAATGCTTTCGCTTAAAATGAAAAAGTAATTTTCGTAACTTAAAAATACACTGCTCATTCTTTTGGTTTCTTGATATTGTAATAAATTCTTTTCATTCGTTGAAATAGTAAAGAATCTGTACAAGTTTTGTTTATAAATTTAAAATAACTTTCTTTCTGTTAAAATAAGTTAAGGTTTCAAATTTAGTTAATTATATTCTTACCTTAACCTTAACCTTTCGCAACGTAACGACGATTATTTTGTATAAACAAGTCGAAGGGTTCGTTTATTTTAATCAAAACATAGGTACAAGAAATTTTAAAATACGTGTCACTTCCCAAGTATTTAAAAACGTTTCTTATTTAAACCGTTTTCATTTACGATGATATAATGTATTATAGTTGAATTACCCGGGTCAATGACTCGGTACTGTGTCGATAGCCCTTTCATGGTGTGAACAAAAGAATATGCTGTGTAGAAGCGATTATTTGAGTCCCTCAAATATAATTTTGTGTTAAAAATATATTTACTCCACTTGGTACATTTGATTGGCTTAAAAATTATAATTTTCAAATAGCCCCTTTAAAGTTTTGATCCTTAGAGTGTTATTAAAGAAGTAATAAATATAATAAATCAATTAATTTGCCATAGTCATACCTATGATGTTAATTAAACACAACTGTACTTATTTATCGTGCATTAAAATGCGATATATACCAAAATGTCTTTTAATATTATAATATTCTTTATAATTATCTCAATAATTACAAAGGATTGACAAGTTATATAAAGAACAACACTTTTGTATATAATTATTATCGAGGGCACTGGCGGCGTCCCGAGGCCTCGCTGCATATGAGTTATTCTATGTAGTACAATGAACCGCTGGCACTTATAGGCCAGTGAACACTCGAGCGTCCCTTCTACGTGGCTTTAATCTCATAAAGGGGCTCACGTGCCCTATCGCGCGACGAACGAACGCTCTGGCGCTAGGCACGCGTCGTGTTACGTAATGCCACTCGCATCGGTGCGTTAACTTTTAACATTGAGGAAGTGTTGTTTCCTAACGTGGAGTTTAAGGTCAGCAAACTGCATTTAGAGTACGAAATGTTATGTAACGTTCTAAAAAGTGTAACTCTTTATAAATTAATATTCATGAGTACATATTTATGTAACAGTTTTAGTATAATGTTAATTTTTAAGTTTTAATGGGTTATTTAATTGTTAAATGTTAACGTTTCTTAGTGAAAATTTAATTTAGATTTTTGATTTTATTAACAAATCATATGAATACCAATGAATTGAATACGAGTGTTATTAATCCATTAATACAATTCTTCTAACTTTTTTTTTCTCGAATTGACTACTTTATTGGCCTAGCAAGATCTTAACAGCTTCACCGGACTACGAATTCTTCTAACATTTCTGACTGATCACTAATTAACACACGTTTTATTAATTAAAATAATAATAATGCTTGCTACTCGATCATCGTACCGAATTGTACCTAAATATTATAAATGATCAAATTTAAAGCTTTGAAACTTACTTAAACAGAAAATAAGAAAAAGAATATTGATAAATTGAATTGTTTAAAACACCTGGGTTTGACAGTCGATTTAGATTGTATAATAAAAAAACTCGAGAGAAATACAGTAAACGAATACGTGGATGTAGCGGGCTGTCTGACACCTACATATATGTAAAAAAAAATCTTATGTCACAGAATATAAGAATCGTTAAGCGTTTTAAGAACAACGTGCGTATTGGCATATTAATAATACATTTTATTCCTATGAATATAACTGAATATATGTAACAGTTGAAGTGAATATAATATATTAATATAAAGAATACATTTTTTAAAACAAGCTTTTATTGTAAAATTCTAAAAACCTTAATAAGATAACTTTTTCACGTGTATGGCGGCCATTTTGTTTTTAATTAATTTTCCTGTATTATCAGGACTGAATAAACATGCACATACATGATTTGATCCAAACAAACATAGCGAGCTAAATAAAAGCTTTTAATAACGATAAATGAAATTTTACCTGTAATTAAAGTAAAATAATTCCAAGGAATTAGTTATTTTTACAAATCCTGTCTTTTTTTTTCGAACTATCTACGCTATTGATCTATCAAGGTCTTAACAGCTTCATCGGACTACGATAGTTACCTAATATATCAATAGTGTATTATATATAGTTTCGAAATAAGAAATTGAGATAAAGTGGTCATTATGAAGCTAATGCAAATGTATAATTGTTTTATAAACATATTTAAACAAGTTTTACTACTTATAGAAACTGAGATTTTCATATTGTCTACAAAAATAAAAGACATGATATGTGATAAAATTTATATGTATTATAGTGAAGCGAGTTATGAAGCGCTCAATATAAAATAAATTTGATGCAATGTAGCCATTGATATACAAAACCCAAGATGCACACTTAACGTGCCAAAGTTGGCACACAAAAATAAGTATATATATAGAATATATATATATATATATATAGAATGTATAATTTTGAATAAAATGCAAATGATTGCTCCGAGTGTCAATAGATGTGAAAAAACCACAGTAACGTTAATAATTTCAATAAACAAATCCTGAAATTTAAATATTGCTATTCACACTATAATTAACATGAAGATTCAAAAGAGAACACTTTTATTCCATTGTTTTGAGTTTTCATTTCTATCGGCAGTCTTTATGACTGTCTCGACTTTTTTTGAAATTATGTTGTCGTTTTCATGTATTCTAATGAAACAAAATTACAAACATAAAGTAGCGAATATCAACATAGAGTAGAGCGAACCCTTTATAGTACTTTGACATAGATTTATGTGCGAAGGGAAGCAAGTAATACGCGTCCCATGCAAACATAACCTGTCAAGAGTACTAGAGTGAAGCGGAATATTATAACAGTTTGTGATCTAAACTGACACATCGTCTGCTTGCTATAGTTATATTACTAAGTAATATACTAAGTAGCGGAACGCTATTTAAGCCATTTTGACACATAATAAACGAAGAGTTTTTGGATTTCTAACTAGTATTGCTTGTAGTAGCTGATTACATTTTTTAATAAAACAAAAATACAAATGTTTACTCAATATAATCGAATGAATTGAATATTGGATTGGAAATGAATATACATACTTATAAATACACAAGAAAAAATATCCAAAATACAACGCCTGGATGAAACATATCACAGTCTGTCAAATCTAGTATATACGTAATCTTGCCATAAATACTGAAACAAAGAAACAAAAACATTTTCTATTGCAAATAACATTTATTACTTTTACAGTATATTAGTATAATACATAAATATAAAACAATTGAAAATATAAAAAGCTTATTCAAAATGGTCTCCATTGGCTGCAATACAGTCCTTTAAACGTTGAGGCCAGTTATCAATAAAAGCACGTACTCTTTCCATGGGAAAATTCTTCACTGCCAATCGTACGGATTGTTTTAGGAACTTCAAAGTATCATGGCGTTTAGAGCAAGCCGTACTTTCTAAAACTGACCATAAATCATAACCCAGCGGATTAAGATCGGGACTAGACGACGGCCAGTCTTCAGCTCTGATGAAGTCCGTAACGTTCGTTTCCAACCAAGACTGCGTAGACCGAGCTTTGTGACCCGGCGCCGAGTCTTGCTGGAAGGACCATTCTTCGTTATTGAACATAGTGTTATAAAGGGGCTTCACTACCTTCTCAAGAATGGTATCTTGATACACGTGTGCCTATGTTTTGATACCTTTCTCACAAAAGTATGGCTCAGTCACTCCTTCATAGATAATACCCCACCAAACCATCACTGAAGTCGAATAGTGCCCACGTTGCACTCTGTCGACTAATTGGGAAGCTTCCTTAGAACTTTGAGCATGAACACTGCCATTTTGTTTGTTAAAATGTTGCTCAATTGTAAAAAAAAATTCATCCGTAAACAAAAATTTTTTGGACCTCTCTTTGCGTACCGCTTCAGTAGTTGTTTCAATTTTTCCACCCTATTCTTTTTTAAATTATCAGTTAAGAAATAACCAGTACGTCTCTTATAGGCTGCAAGTACTAATTCATCTTTTAAAATACGCGACACGGTTTTAGGTGCTATCTTCATCTCCCGAGATAAAATCTTTTGCTTTCGGACAGGATTTCCTCGAATTCTTTCCCTTACTGCTTTGACTACCTTTTTCGTAAGAACACTACGCGGACGGCCAGACCTTTTCCGCCACAAACAGAGGAGGTCTCATTGTATCTATTAATAGCCCGGTACATAAACATTTTACTAATACCAAGCGTATGGAGAGTTTTAAATATTGCATTTGGCTCCATACCTACTTATGTAATGCAATTATAGCGATTCGGTTCTCTTTATCGTCCCACTCCATTTTAATATCGCAAAATATTGTACAATGTATTGGCGCCAAAATGAGAAAACTCAATGAATGATCATATAATAAAAATGACAGATTCCAAATACAAATGTAATATTTTGTTTATCTTTAATTGTAACAGTATTTATGTAATATATGCATGTATAGTCTAAAATGATATGAAACTTTGTAAAACAATGGAATTCAAGATTCAAAACTGAGAAAACAAAAAGGTCCTCGTTAATTTCAGTCTAAACAATATTCTATTCTGCACATTCCTGCCATAAGTTAGTCGTCCATCGTCTGCCGACGGCCATTATTCAGACTGAATTTCCTTCATTTGTGCTCAAATCGTTTACCGTTGATTTTACTCCAGGACGTTTATTTCGGATAAGGAAATAGAAATTGTAGGCATAGTATTACAATTGTAGAAGTTTGTTAGGAAATATAAAGCAAATATTAAGTTTTAGTATGTAACACCTAAATACAGTATGTACTAAATATGTAATTAGAGCTTATAATAATTCGTAATTGGGAAACGTAGTCATTTAAAAAAAGGAGTTTTAATATGATATAAAGACATTATTTTATAACTATGGAATAAATACCAGACAATAACAAACATAAATTAAATAGGTATAGTCTATAGTAATATAGATATACTAATATTATAAAGAGGTAAAATTTCTGAGTTTTTGATGTTGTATAGGGTAATATCTGGATCTACTAAACCGATTTTGAAAATTCTTTTAACAAAAGACAGTCACATTATTTGTAAGTGTCATAGGCTATATATTAAACCGACAAATGAAAAGACTTTTTTGTGTTAGTCGGAGAAAAAACGGTCGAACGACAAAGTTCCTTATGAACGCTGCCTTAATGATGAGAGATATAGGATTGAATTCTAGATAAAGGTTATAGAACTTTATAATGTCTATAAAAAAGTCGACGACAACTTATGTCTAACTACTATATTTAAGTCACAAAAGTTGGTTTTTTATATTAAAAAAGTAATTGAAATCGTTAAGTGATGTTTATTGGTCATATTATCAACAACAATTATTAATTCTTATCAATATGTAACGATATAATAACTGAGTCACAGCAACGCGTGGCCGTGTTAACTAAAGCTTGATGATTACTTTAAATGCACTTCTCGCGTATATAGAAACTAGCGGGCCCGGCGGACGTTGTCCCACACTGATAATAAAAAAAGAACCTTGATAAATTATATACCTAAACCTTCCTCACGCGTCACTTTATTAGTAAAATGTTTATGTACCGGGCTATTAATAGACACAATGAGACCTCCTCTGTTTGTGGCGGAAAAGGTCTGGCCGTCCACGTAGTATTCGTACGAAAAAGGGGGTGAAAGCAGTAAGGAAAAAAATTCGAGGAAATCCTGCCCGAAAACAAAAGATTTTATCTCGGGAGATGAAGATAGCACCTAGAACCATGTCGCGTATTTTAAAAGATGACTTAGTACTTGCAGCCTATAAGAGATGTACTGGTTATTTCTTAACTGATAATTTAAAAAAGAATGGGTGGAAAAATTGAAACAACTACTGAAGCGGTACGCAAAGGGAGGTCACAGAAAATTTTTGTTTACGGATGAGTCTTTTTTTACAATTAAGCATTCATGCTTTAAGTGTTCAGGCTCAAAGTTCTAAGGAAGCTTCCCAATTAGTCGACAGAGTGCAACATGGGCACTATTCGACTTCAGTGATGGTTTGGTGGGGTATTATCTATGAATAAAATTCTCTATACGCTTGGTATTAGTAAAATGTTTATGTACCGGGCTATTAATAGACACAATGAGACCTCCTCTGTTTGTGGCGGAAAAGGTCTGGCCGTCCACGTAGTATTCGTACGAAAAAGGGGGTGAAAGCAGTAAGGAAAAAAATTCGAGGAAATCCTGCCCGAAAACAAAAGATTTTATCTCGGGAGATGAAGATAGCACCTAGAACCATGTCGCGTATTTTAAAAGATGACTTAGTACTTGCAGCCTATAACTTACTGCTTTCACCCCCTTTTTCGTACGAATACTACGTGGACGGCCAGACCTTTTCCGCCACAAACAGAGGAGGTCTCATTGTGTCTATTAATAGCCCGGTACATAAACATTTTACTAATACCAAGCGTATAGAGAATTTTAAATATTGCATTTGGCTCCATATCTACTTTGTGTAATGCAATCACAGCGATTCGGTTCTCTTTATCGTCCCACTCCATTTTAATATCGCAAAATATTGTACAATGTATTGGCGCCAAAATGAGAAAACCCAATGAATGATCATATAAAAATGACAGATTCCAAATTCAAATGTGATATTTTGTTTAATTTTAATTGTGACAGTTTTACAATTTACAATTTTAATTGTAATATATGCATGTATAGTCTAAAATAATATGAAACTTTGTAAAACAATGGAATTCAAGATTCAAAACAAAAAGGTCCTCGTTCATTTCAGTCTATACAATATCCGATTCTGCACATTCCTGCCATAAGTTAGTCGTCCATCGTCTGCCGACGGCCATTATTCAGACTGAATTTCCTTCATTTGTGCTCAAATCGTTTACCGTTGATTTTACTCCAGGACGTTTATTTCGGATAAGGAAATAGAAATTGTAGGCATAGTATTACAATTGTAGAAGTTTGTTAGGAAATATAAAGCAAATATTAAGTTTTAGTATGTAACACCTAAATACAGTATGTACTAAATATGTAATTAGAGCTTATAATAATTCGTAATTGGGAAACGTAGTCATTTAAAAAAAGGAGTTTTAATATGATATAAAGACATTATTTTATAACTATGGAATAAATACCAGACAATAACAAACATAAATTAAATAGGTATAGTCTAATATTATCTATACTAATATTATAAAGAGGTAAAATTTCTGAGTTTTTGATGTTGTATAGGGTAATATCTGGATCTACTAAACCGATTTTGAAAATTCTTTTAACAAAAGACAGTCACATTATTTGTAAGTGTCATAGGCTATATATTAAACCGACAAATGAAAAGACTTTTTTGTGTTAGTCGGAGAAAAAACGGTCGAACGACAAAGTTCCTTATGAACGCTGCCTTAATGATGAGAGATATAGGATTGAATTCTAGATAAAGGTTATAGAACTTTATAATGTCTATAAAAAAGTCGACGACAACTTATGTCTAACTACTATATTTAAGTCACAAAAGTTGTTTTTTTATATTAAAAAAGTAATTGAAATCGTTAAGTGATGTTTATTGGTCATATTATCAAC
The DNA here is from genome assembly GCA_015888305.1 of Antheraea pernyi. Lineage (NCBI taxonomy): Eukaryota > Metazoa > Arthropoda > Insecta > Lepidoptera > Saturniidae > Antheraea > Antheraea pernyi. Next base: position 24,526 of record MU161500.1, on the reverse strand, counting down.
AACAATTATTAATTCTTATCAATATGTAACGATATAATAACTGAGTCACAGCAACGCGTGGCCGTGTTAACTAAAGCTTGATGATTACTTTAAATGCACTTCTCGCGTATATAGAAACTAGCGGGCCCGGCGGACGTTGTCCCACACTGATAATAAAAAAAGAACCTTGATAAATTATATACCTAAACCTTCCTCACGCGTCACTTTATCCACTGGTGAACCGCATGAAAATCCGTTCAGTAGTTTTTGAATTTATCGGAAACAGACAGACAGACGTGGCAGAGGATTTTGTTTTATAATATGTAGTGATATAAACTATTACATTTACATTACATTACATTATTTATTACATTTAGTAGTTTTTTACACGTTGGTATCATAAAATTACAATTATTAATTTTGTAAACGAATTGCTCATGTTGACGTAAACAGGAATCTATATAGTACACATAACGTACACTTAACTGACAGCACACACCTCATAATGTATTTTCCCTGTTCCTAGAACTACACCGAGCTAGTATAGACCATGTAATCGTTAAACGTAGAGGTACGTTTCATATTTCAAACGTGTCACCAAACGTGTACTATTTTGGGTATTAATAATTCTGTTCAAAATATATCAGTAATATATAGAACTGTAACAACTGAAATTTTATTCATTCGCTAGCTGTTGAAATTCTATTTTCATAGTACATTACTAAAATGTTATATTAACTTCAAATAACTTCCTATGCACTGGAAATGTTGACGTCATATTCACAATTCAATAGGACGTTCGAATCGTCCGGGTCTCTACATCTTCATTTCCTGTCCAAAAGCGTTTTATCCGACTGCACGCTGACGATTTCTGTAATCAGACCCACTTCCCGTCACTATATCCCGAAGTTGATGCTAAAGACTAATCATTTCCTTTCTAATATTATGTTTTAAGTAGGACGTAGGGACTCTACGTCCGTAGGAATAGCAAAATGAGTTTTTAATTGTGCAATTATTTTTGTGATTATTTTCATGAAACATAATTATTTTTATATATTTGCTCGATACTCGTTCGTTCTTTATGTGAAATAGAAGCAAGAGATGCTCATTAAGTACAAAATAGATATGACTACCGTGTGTGGTAAGGTTTTGTTTTGCGAACTGACTAACTGTATTGGCCGGACAGACCTTTATATCTTCACCCGACTAATGAGGCGAACACTTAAGGCGCTCAGCCGCATGGCAACAAGTTCAAGGGTGTCGAAGTGCCCGAACCTCGACTTGAACAATTGTTTTGAATGCACTAAACGAAACTAGCCAAGCTAATCATACCTGTATATGTAGGTTAAACAGTGACGTGCACATGTATTTAGAAAATGACAATTGACTAAAGGAATTAAGTTAAAAAGAATAAGGGAATAAATACAATCGATTATATGTGTACCTACAGTGTTCACGGTTGTGGAGTGATCTGTGTGTATTGAGCGAGTGAGTGCTGAGTCACTGTATCGCGCTTGCAACATACTCTAATATTCGCGCGAAGTCCTAATCATTCGGTAAATTTTGAGAGGGTAAACATAAGTACGCGGATTTATACCATCCTTAATGGTGGGTGTAATGTCAGAGAAGCTCGAGATTGCCTTAAGCACTCTGCGATCCTTTGCTGCTGTTGATCATCGCGCTAAAAGCGATGATTTCTTGTACTTCGTGTACAAGGAGCAACTGGGACAACCAGCCGATACCGGCGATAGAGAAGAAGAAATTGAGCTTACCCTGTGCAGGCTTAACCTTCTGAGGCTACGAAGGAGCATGGAACCCGAGGGACCCATGTGGGCCAAGAAAGAGCACGTGATGCGAGTGCACCGGTAAAACCACTCGCCCACGCCAAATAATAATAATAAATAATATAGCTTTCAATATTGAAAGTTGAAAATAGAAAATTATTTTTAGATATACCTTTCATTACAAATAATTCACAATTTTATTTCTCTATTTGTCACTATTAATTACGTAAACTTCACTAATTCTACTATAATAACTCGTCTTCTTTTATTCTCTGCTTCGATGTTAATATAAAAAATATTGTGTCTTGACCTTTACGCTTAAAATATTACTAATATTCAGATATCTGGTCTTAGAGAATGCTTCTGTACACTCGTGTTTGACCTTCACCGAAGGTTAGTGACCCCAAAACGAAGACACCTGTCTCCGCTCTACCATTTCTTTAATGAAAAAAAAGAGAAACAAACTGAAGAAATTTTTTACCATGGCTCATTCAGATCTCATAAAAAACTAATTTTCCGGGATGATGGTACAGTAAAGTTTATTTTATCTCGCCCGCTGTATAATATCATTACAAAGTATTCAACTAGTACAATACTGTTATAACGTCGGTGGTTACAGCGGCCAAGTTAAAAAGTTTTATATATATAATGTAATTTACGTTGAAATCGTTTTATTTAATAAAGTATATATTTAATTTCGATTCATAATAGGCGTACTACGATAATCAAATAAAATACGATTTCTAACCGAGAACCGCGAGAATGGTGAACCTATTTAAGCCACCGCATACAAGTAATCATACTTTATTAATGTTAATAACTCAAAACTAGGTCGGTGAAAGGGTCCAGTTTCATTATACTGTAGCGTATTTATCTTTGAATCCTATTGCACGTGTGTCACTCTGTTACTCAGGGTTGGGTTGCGTAATAGAATTGAACTGTGGTGTGCACAGTGCATACTTTGCTTGACAGCTTTCTTAATGTAAATAAATAATAGTTAAAAGAAACTAAAAAAACACGCTTTCATAAAAAATCAATCTAAAAAACAGAAAATAAAATTTAATAAATTTGGATT
>MU161500.1:10685-21319 GCA_015888305.1 Antheraea pernyi | reverse complement strand
GAGTGATGCGCGTTCACAGGGACAGACAGACAGACAGACAGACAAAAATTTTAAAAGGGTTAGTTTTGGCTTCTATATCGATAACAAAGCCTACCCCGATCAAAATTTTCAAAAAATATTTAATGTACAGATTTGACCTTGCTACAGTTTTATTATAATATAGATAGATAGATAGAAGATAGATAGATAGATAGATTTACACTATTCTTAATCCAAATTTATTACATTTTATTTTCTGTTTTTAGTTGGATTTTTTTTGAAAGCGTGTTTTTTTAAACTATTATTTATTTTTCATATTTTAGTTAAATTTTTTTAACTTTTTTTTCGGATTATTTCATTGTCATCGACCTTTGACAGGTGTGCAAAATTTGAATTGAATCTGATCGTTCAAAGTAGAACAAAATCGAGCTTAAAGGTGTCGGTTACAAACATACATACATACATACATACAGGTGAAGCTAATAAAAGCGTGTTAAAAAAGCTTATTTTTGCCAATTGGTAAACAAAGAAGCTGACTTTTTATACATTATTTGTACACTTTTTTAAACATAGGAAAATACTATGTAGTAAATTTAGTTAACCTACAGCCGCGCGTCGATCTGACCGACTGTAGTCCGGTGAAGCTGTTAAGACCTTGCTAGGTCAATAGCGTAGTCGGTTACACCATATGCACCAAAATGTACGCTATACTCATTTGAAGCAGGCTATGAACCATGCGTTTACTGAGAGGTCAAATCATGAGCGTTTTGCATTAAAAAAATCGAGGCAGTCATACGGACTACCGACAGAAGTGAAAACTCAAAAGAAGAGAATAACTGTGTTCTGTTTTGAATTTTTAAATTAATTATAGTGTGGATTATTTACATTTCGTAATTTGTAAATTTAAATTATTATTATTAATCTGGTTTTCACATATATTGGCAATCAGAGCAATAATTATATACATTGTTATGCAGTTTATAAACATTAGATATTATGAAACAAATGTCCTTTGACATGTCTATCTGTCTGTTCGCGATAAACTCAAAAACTATTGAACGGATTTTCATGCGGTTTTCACCAGTAAATAAAGTGATTCACGAGGATGGTTTAGGTATATAATTTGTCTAGTTTTTTTTTAATTATCAGGACGGGACAACGTCCGCCGGGCCCGCTAGTTAATATACAACACAATACGGCTGCACAATATTAATACTAAATATCAGTATTAAATGTACACAGGTCCTTATACTCCGCGTCGTAAGTATGATGCAAGCCGCGCAACACGGTCGGTCACGCTTACTAGCATGTCATGACGCGAAATTATAAATTGATCTCCTGCCGAACAAATATCGCTCAAATCGCCTAAAGACGTTTTTCCTTCAAAAACGAATCAAACGTATGTCGTTGGTCTCACAGACGAACACGAGGGTGTAGATAGGTTAAGGATGATTTCATTACTTTAACTTACTATTTGTACAATATTATATCTATCATTACAGAGTACAAAACAAAGTCCCCTACCGCGTTTGTCTGTCTGTCTGTTCGCGATACACTCAAAAACTACTGAAAGGATTTTCATCCCGTTTTCACCAGCGGATAAAGTGATTCATGACGAAGGTTTTAGTATATAAGTTGTCAAGGGGTTTTTTATAGTCGGGGCGGGACAGCGTCTGCCGGGCCCGCTAGTATATAATAAGAATGTAAATCTAAAGTGTCAGTACTTTTAAGATTTTTGTTAAAAAAAAATTGTTGCAGTTGTCTTGGAATAAGTAATAAAATACATTTCAATCATTTTTAGAAATGTCGGTCTGTTTGTTTGAACATGCATCACTACTAAAGTACTACGTTCGTGATAAAATCTCACAAAGAAAATCATAAAGCATATCCTCGAGTAAGATTTCGTTTTGGTTTCATTAAAATCGGTTCACTCTATCAAAAGTTATTGTAATTTTAATGACGACGCGACTTCATATATGTATTTGATGATTTTACTGTGTTTTTATATTAGGTTCCACGCGGACGGAGTCGCGGGCACAGCTAGTATATATATTAGATAGTATATATATATATTAATATAGACTTATGCTCAGATAGGTCGCGAATTGCATGTATCAGGCAACAACCCAAGCCAAGGTGTGCCGTCCTAGTTGTCAAATAAAATCGGCTGTACGCCTTAAGCGCTCGCCTTAGTAGTCCGGTGAGGCCGTTAAGACCTTGCTAGGTCAATAGCGTAGTCATTTCGAGAAAAAAAAGACCTTTAACAGATTCTTATTAAAACGAAATACATTTAGTCCCTTTCATCTTTATATATAAATTTCTTCTATGCGTGTGTATGTCACTGAGCTCCTCCTAAACGGCTGGACCGATTTTAATAAAACTTTGTGTGCGTGTTCCAGTGGATCCGAGAATGGTTTAGATTCACAGTTAGACCCGGTAGGTGGCGCTACGGTTGACTTTTATGAATTTTTTTTTATTATCAAGGCAGGACAACGTCCGCCAGGTCCGCTAGTATATATAGAAATTCTTAAATAAGGATATTTATTTCCATTTTGTAAAGTATTTTACAAGCATTTCATAGAAATGAAACGCTGGTTTCTAAAAAATTTCAAACTCTCTTCAGTAGAAAATGATTTACAAAGTTTAATGCTTTGAGCAAAAGTTCTGTATTGGACTAAACTTCAACAGCGCTTGTATCAAAGGATCTATATTTCGGATACACGTCCGTAACTAGTTCTGATGTAGCGATTTCACGTAGACTTTGAACAGACATTGATTATTTTGAGTTACACTAGTAACGTTTTGATTATTGCTTAGACATTTGTGATGTAATTAAGGTTTTTGCTTATAAACTGTTCAATGAAGTTGGTAATTTTTATTTTTAACGAGCAATTTATTATCTGATACAGGAAATGTTTAGATATTATAGGGGTTTTTTTAAGAATTTTTGAAGTGAAATGTCTTATAGGAGAACTTTGAATTATTATTTTTATATGTCATAGCAGGCTAACGAAGAGGTGGTTCACTTGATCTTAAGTGATCACCACCGTCCATAGACACTAACAACACCAGGGGAGTCGAAAGTGCATTGCCAGCCTGTGTTTGAGGGTAGGGAAGGGAGGGGGAGAGAAGAGGGAAGGGGAGGGGAGATGGGCCTCCGGCGCTCTCACTGACCGAACGAAACGCAACAATGAAAGCACTGTTACTTGACATCGGTTTTCTATGAGAAGGTGGTACTACCCCGGACGAGCCGACCCATTCATGTTGAAACCAGTACCAGTAGCTTCAGTGTGGCTCTACCACCATATAAATTCTGATCTGCATCTTTTTGTATGAAAAAAGTGGGAGGATAAACACTGTATCGGATAGAGTGTTGAAAACCCAGGTTCTCGTCTGATCACCGAAGTTAAGCAACGTCAGTCTTAGTTAATACTTGGATGGGTGATCGCCTATAAACTGCGTAACATAGTATTTTTTTAATTAAAATGTTTCCCTGTAATACAAAAGTTTAATTTCTATCGTGTCTTTACTACACACTCAGTCATACAAATCAGTCCGAATAAGAACTGTATAAATACTAGAGTTTAATAAAAATGGCTACTATTTCTTTCTATGTTTATTATAAGAAGATTTCTTTATGAAAAGAAAAGTAAACCGAATTTAAGGTTCATTGAAAATAAACGTTCACTGATTCTTATTGAACTATTGATGCCGACTATTACAGTTTTTCGTATAATGTTTTACGAAACATTTTTTATGTTTTTAACTACGAAGTTTTAAAGAGTTAAGGATAACTTTAAACAAAAGGTTAACTATCGATCTTGTAATATTTATAAAGTAAACTTTATCCCAAATAATATCAACAAAATTTGCTTATAATCAAATAGATTTTTTTGTACACTTGAGTTTTTATATCTATTGAATATTTTAAAAGTTAAAATAAAACCTCTTTGAGTATTTTTTTAATCTCATAGGAGGCAAACGAACAGTTGGGTCACCCGATGTTAAGTGATCACCACCGTCCATAGGCACTTGCAACATCCGGAGAGTCGCAAGTGCGTTGCCAGCCTGTGTTTGGGAGGAGGGGGGATAGGGTTCAGGGAGGGGGGATAGGGTTCAGGGAGGGGGGATAGGGGACGAAGAGGGGGGTAAGGGAAGTGGGCCACCGGCGCGGCGCTCTCACTGACCAAACGAAATAATGCAAGCATTGTTACTTCACGTCGGTTTTCGATGAGACCGGGTCGGCTCGCCCGGGGTAGTACCACCCTCTCACAGAAACACCGACGTGAAGTAACAGTGCTTGCATTGTTGCGTTTCGTTCGATCAGGCTCACCTCCCCTCTCCTCGTACCCTCCCTCAAACTTGGCTGGCAATGCATTACTGACACTGCTGTCGTTAGTGTCGTTGGACGGTGGTCATCACTTAACATCAGGTAACCCGCCTGTTCGTTTGCCTCCTATGATATAAACACTAAAAAAAAAGAAATCCATAATTGGTTTATTTAAATTATTAACATTAGTGCGGTTTTCATATCTATTGGCATTCGGAGCAATAATTATATAATTTTTTATAAAATCTATTTATCAATAAATAAAACGTATGATGAACTGCAAAATATCAATATTATATGTACACAGGTACTATGCGTCGCTAGTCTGACGCATCGCAATACGGCCGGTCACGATTCCGTAGCATGTCATGACGCGAAATTATAAATTTATCTCCTGTCTTAAATACCGCTCCACGCGCCTAAACAAGTTTTCACTTCAAAAATCATTAAAGGAGAACTCATAATATACTAAAAGAATAGAATTTAAAATATTACTCTATTTTTTTAAGTATTCATTTTGTTACATATACGACGGTTAACTATATAACGTGTACGTATAAATTCAATACAAGCGTGTATATAACATTGAATTTCTGTCATAAATCCTATACCCGCCATAAAACTGGAACCGTCCACGCTACGTCGCATCACATTGGAATTAGTTCCATCTAAACCGGAACTTTTGAACAATGCACAGCATAAATGGAAGTCCTGATACTGGTAATGGGATGTTATAATTTTTTATTCATTAGGATTTCAAATGATATGCTTTTAGAAGCGATTTTTTTTTATATATCACAGGAGCCAAACGAACAGGTGGGCAACACCAGGGGAGTCGCTAGTGCTTCGCCAGCCTGTGCAGGGGGGGGGGGGGGAGAGAAAGGGTTGGGGGAGAGGATAGGGGAAGGTAAGGGGAGGTGGGCCTCCGGCGCTCTCACTGACCGAACGAAACGCAATAATGCAAGCGCTGTTACTTCCCGTTGGTTTTCTATGAGAGGGTGGTACTACCCCGGTCGAGTCGACCCATTCATGCTGAAACCAGTAATAGCATCAGCGTGGCTCTACCACTTACAAATTGTTTTTTTTTACATTACATTACATAAATTTTATAAATTGTTTGCTTATTAAAACGTGTCCGAATTGAGACAATAAAAAGTGAAGGGGCTAGAGCACTGTCGAAAATGCAAACTCAAAATAATCGAATAACCGTGTACTTTTCTAAATTTTAAATCAATCTGTTTTACAGGCTGCACAACCTCAATATAAATGTTGAAATAAAATATCAATATTGCATGTACACAGGCTATACTACGATTCGCTAGTCCGTCAACAGCGCAATACGTCACGAGCATGTCGACGTTGTCGGTGACGTGAAATCACAAGATTTTACCCATCCAAAAATTCAAACACGTATATGATACAGTCGAGTATATACAATGTCTAGCACAAGCACAAAACGTCACGAGCATGTCGAGGTCATTGGTGACGTGAACCCTAAGCTTTTTCCCTACCAAATAATGTCGTTTATCCGCTCACCATAGCTAAATGTGGCTAAAGAATTCACTTTAACATCATTTTCTGAATACTTTACCGAGTTTTCTCTCATATTAAATTAACTGTGAGATCTGTATAGCGGTATAGTTTAGGTCTTGTCAGGCTTCTAGGAAACGACTTGCCGCACAAGCCATCGTAAACAATTTTTAATTGGCCTCAGTGAAAACGAAACCTAACAAACTGATGGTTCCACTAGAATCATGCTTTTAATAACAGAACCAGCCAAGATAGATTATTGTGACATTAAGAGTAGATTTTGAGATAATTCGCTTGTGAGAAATAGATTTAAAATAATAATATCTACATACAACACCACGTAGATAAACCTGAGCTCACTAACATTCATATGAAATCAAAAGTAACATGTCGGAAGAAAATACAATACCTTTAGTCAAATCAAATCAATAGCCGGCATAATGGGGCGCCTTAAACTTTTTGTGGGTTCTCCTAAAACAGTCAAGTTGAAGGCCGGCCGTTGTGTTCCAAAGACGATTTATATGTGCATACAAAGTGCCAATTGTTCCTTGAAAATGTCACGTCTTTTTATTACTTTATATTATATTCATAAGCTTCTGGGTCTCGGTTCACCATGTATTAGCTTAAATTAACGTAACGCGATGTAGTAGGAATAAGTATATCCAGGACGTAAGTTTTTTATTAAACTTGGAGTGTCTTGGGTCTTGGAAGCCATTCTTGTTGTCGTTAGATCATTGCATTTTATTGTATAGTGACTACCATACGCATGGTAAAATATCTGTTGTAATGATTCACGCGACACGTTTCGAGATCACTCAGTGTAAATTTAACTATATAATGGTTTTCTTCCCGCATTCCTGGAAAAGAGTAAATTTTGTCTAAATATAGTGTGAATTACAATATTCATATCTCATAATTGGTATATTTAAAATATTATTAGTCTGGTCTTCACATCTATTGGCACCTGTAGTAATTATATATATAAATTATTGTTTTCTTTTTTGTGTCGTACATAATACAATTATTATTCTTCATTTTATAAATTTAATATTAGATCGAATCAATTAATTTACTTTATCTGTGCAAATCACTTATACATTTCCAATATCACGCGAAACTTTTACGAGATAATCAAAGCGTTTAATTGTATTATATTTCAGTATTTGAATTCGACATCTGTTTGTATTAACTTCTAAAATTAAATTATGCTTAAATACTTAACCAAAACAATCCTTCATTTAATTTCGACTAAAGATAAACTGATCAAAGAAGAGGAATTAAAATTAGCGCCGAAACTTTTAGTTTAATGGATATATTTTGGAACAGATTATGATTATATTAATTACTAGCTACTGCCCGCGACTTCGTTCGCGTAGAATAGTTATTTTGTACTAACGCTACAACGTAGCGGAAGCGCTCAAACGAAAAAAATCGAATTTGAAATTTTCTACATTGTCGCTCCGCTCCTGTTGGTCTTAATATATATAGCCTTCCTCGATAAATGAGTTATCTAACACTGAAATATTTTTTCAAATCGGCCCAGTAGTTTCCGAGATTAGCGCGTTCAACCAAACAAACAAACCCTTCAACTTTATAATATTTGTGTAGATTATTATTCTTCTCTCGTACTTACCTCGAGCCGTCATTCAAATTACAAGAACTTTTGATAGAGTGGACCGATTTTAATGAAACAAAGACTAAGTTACTCCCGAGGATATGCTTTATGATTTTATTATATATAATTCAGCAGTGATGCATGTTCAAACAAACAAATAGACATTTCTAAAAATGACTGAAATATATTCTATGTTTTATTCCGTTTTTCCACGACACCTGCAACAATTTTGTCCCCAAAAATATAAAAAGTTCAGACACGTTAGATTTATATATTTATATATATATAGAAGATAAAAAAAACCGAGTTCCCCGCAAATATAATACATTAAAGTGTAAGTACAATGTTTATACTATACACGAATTGCTTTATTCAATTCCACGCGGTTGAAGTCAAGGGCTCAGTTAGTTGACATCTTAATTTCGACTTCCATAAAGGTTGTCTTCTGTCAGTCATAACGTATTAGAGATTATTGAAGTCTATATATTAACATCCGTTATTAAATAACACTAACTTGTGCTGGAAGCTTCGCTAGAGTTAATATTGATTGTGAAGACAAAGTAGCCGATAAAGAAGTAACTTTCTATGGGTGAAAGATTTATTTTAATTTATACATTAGAAAAAGAAAGACGGAAAGTCCCATGGAATCAGCGTAACGCCATTTCCTTATGTGACGATTTCTACCATTCAACTCTTATCGAACTTCATTTCAAAAACCAATCAGAATTGTTCGTAAATAGGTCGTAAACTGATTAGTTTGGAGGGCAATTAATTACAACAAACACATACACACATCCCAATCGTATATACACACACGCACACACACACATAGGTCTAGACAGATTATAATGACTAATTAACATGATGTAAAAGGCTTTAAATATATGATAGACTAGTTTCTGCCCCCGAATTCATCTGCGTGGTTACTTTGGGCTAACGCTAGCTTTAACTCGCGACTTCGTTTACGTAGAAGGTAAAAATATTTTAAAATAATACGTCCGTTAACCCCGATTTCTAATAATTCTTCGCTCCGCTCCTATTGGATTTAGCATGATGATATATCCTATAGGCTTCCTCGATAAATGAGCTATCTAACACTGAAATAATTTTTCAAACCGGACCAGTAGTTCCTGAGATTAGCGCGTTCAAGCAAACAAACTCTTCGGCTTTGTAATATTTGTATTTAAGTACAGATTCTTCGAAAAAAAAAATGTTTTTATTACCACTTCCCGGTGCTAAAAGTATTATAGATATTTTAATTGTGATTTCAATATATGTTTAATCATTTGTTGCTACGTCGATATCTGGTTAAAACGGTTATCAATTTTTTATACTGTATAAAAGTAAACACGGCTTAGTAAATCATGCGAAATAACTTTACCAAATATGACGAGGTAATATGTTTTCGTACTCTGAAGTTTACATATATTATCAGTGGCCTTGTTCCTCAGTTCTGTCGGGTCAAGACTTATCAGTTTTTTTTAAATATATATTCGTATATCATAAGTACGGAAATCGTTAAACTACTGTAATATAGTTTTGGATGACGACGGTCCGTGTTCAACATCTTCTTAATATTCAAGTTATTTGTACTGGATAAATCTATGTGTTGGTTTGATGAAATCTTTTAATATACTTATCAATTGTACTGGAATTTTCCACGTCCTTACTGTTACGAATCAGAATGTTGTATTTTATTTACTCCTTTGGAATAAGATTTTGTTATTTTGGCTCATTCAATTATTGTTTTGATCTTAAACTGACTGATATCCTCGTCTTCGTCTGCGTCGTTTCTTATCTCAATGGTTATGTTATATCTCTAAGGGATTACGGAGCGTTTTCGACGAAAGCTTGACTTTTCCTACACTTCTAACAGTTATCGCTATATTTCAACCGATTTACAAAAAAATCTTGACAAATTATATACCTATATCTTCCTCATGAATCATTTTCTATGTATTAAGAGAAATGGCATGAAAATTCGTTTAATAGTTTTCCAATTTATCGCCAACAGGCAGACAGTTTCTTTTTTTTTCGAACCGACTACGCTATTGACCTGTCAAGGTCTTTACAGCTTCACCGGACTACTAAAGCGCGCGCTTAAGGCACTCAGCCGATTTTATTTTTAAGTAACATGCTCAAGGGCGCACGGCACACCTCGGCTTGGGCACACCTGAGAAACTAGCTATCATATAGCATGATTCCCAAACGCATACGTGTATATCGGAAAAGGTTAGACAGAAAGGCGCGGCGGAGGTCTGTGTTTTTTTATATATTGAAAATCTAATAAAATATTGAAAAGTTTGCCAGTTCAATAAAACATTTTATCTTATAAGTCAAATAGAATAATGGATATTTTAATTACTTCATAGTTTTTGAGCGTTTTGACTGCAATTTCATCTGATGTTACATGATAATGTAAAACCTAGAGAGATAGGCCCTCAAGACTCTGGTTTGGCGACAGATTTTCAATTCGTGGATGGTAAATTAGCCAAGCTGGCTTAGAAATAGCCCTAAACCATGTTATGATGACATCAGGATGTTTGCTTTTTTATGTCATAGGAGGCAGACGAACTGGTGGGTCAACTGATGTTAAGTGATCACCACCGTCCATATACACTAGCAATACCAGGGGAGTCGCGGGTTCGTTGCCAGCCTGTGTTTGGGGAAGGAGAGGGATAGGTAGGGGGTGGGGAGGGAGTGAAGGGAAAGACCTGACACAAAGAAACGCAACGATGCAAGCACTATTACTTCACGTCGGTTTCCTGTGGGTCGGCTGGTAGTAAACCGGGCGAGCTAACCTATTCATTCTGAAACCAGTAATAGATTCAGCGTGAATCTACCACCTACAGAATCTTCTTTCATTGAAAGTTTCGACTAAAAGGATTCAAACCTAGGCGATCGACGCGGTGTCCGAACACACTATCAATTAAGCCATTATAATTTCAAGTTCAGTTTGCCAATTATCAGTAAAACATCCTAACTCACGGTGGTAGAGCCACGCTGTGGTTATTACTAGTTTCAGCATGAATGGGTCGGCTCGCCCGGAGTAGTACCACCCGACCCACAGAACACCAACGTGAAGTAGCAGTGCTTGCATTGTTGCGTTTCGTTCGGTCAGTGAGAGCGCCGGAGGCCTACCTCGTTTCCCCCTTTCCCTTCCCCTTTCTCCTTTCCCTA
>MNPI01022825.1:0-40752 GCA_015888305.1 Antheraea pernyi | reverse complement strand
GTTATTTGTTTGCTACATTTTCACGCCTTAATTGCTTAACCGATATTGCAAAAGTTTTATATACACGTTATCAAAGGCACAAATGGACATAGAGATCGTTTCATCTATGAAAAAAGTTCTGTTACTGAGGGATAAGTTAATCTTAATAAATGCGAACAAAAGCCAGTATTGTAATAAATCCGTTTATTCTTGCCCTTTTGAATCGCTAATTGTAGTTCTACAATACAGAGGACGTCAACTAACAAGATGGGAATATAACTTAAAACTTACGGCTGGACGTCAATGCAGAAGGGTAGCGCGAGATAGAACCCAGTGGAAAATGTTGGAGGAGGCATGTGCCTACAGTATCAATTTCCTATTCATTATCAATATCTAAATTAGCATAATTTCAACCTGAATACGACTCCCTGTTTAATTTTTTATCCTCGATCTTCATTATCATTCGTAATTATAAGCGAAAACAGAAAAACAATAATTACATTTTCCTTAATCGTCCGCCTTTCATGCTACGACATTTTGAAGGTTATTTTAAGTTTTACTAAGGGTTTCGCATACTCTTAATGCAAACAAAGTATTGACTGACTTGTACAAAACTTTGTAATTGTTTCAAGAACCTCACAATATATCTTGTATTTGTTTGGCTAAAGTAATTGAAAATAAGTTTTTGATTAATAAATTAATTACCTAAATTTTAACAATAGTTAATTCTACAAAGGTAAATAATATTATTCTCTCAATAAAATAATATAAAACATAGATCGAATACTATTGTCATCCAATTTTGAGATGTATGTTCAAACGACCATCTCAAAGAATAGTAATGTTTGTATTTTTTAACGTAAAATACAAGACGTTTATACTCCTATATGTTTTAATACTGTTAGAAGTTAAGCTGTTCATAGCTGAAAATTGCTAAAGTTTAAAACTATGCCTTATGCGAACGACAAAAGAATTCAATATCTCTTATATTGAAAATTTCTGTAGCTGGAATTATTAAGAATTCGAGCCCTTTTGGACATATGAGACGTGAACAGACGAACAGAGTCATATTTTAAGCGGGGAGTACTCCATTAGTGAACCGGGAACCCCTACCAATATTGCGGGGAGGATCTGCAGTGACAAGGGTATTCACCCCGCGTGCAACCAACCCCTCGTTTTTGTTATAAAATCAATATATTTGGAACAGGGTTCACCATTGTACTTGTAATGAGAAATAGACATATGTACCTTTGCAAATAACTAACCTTTAAGTTTAATTTTCTAATAATAACCAACTAGAAAATTTGTGAGCCGAATGTACCCTAAGAAATTGATATCATGTTATCATTATATCTCAGTGATTTTGAGAAATTAATTATTATGAGAGTCCTATATTTATTTTATTTATATATCATACATATATTTAGCCGCTCCGCGTATTGCTGTAAATTTAGGTTTTGCGTAATATAGTCAAGAGCTGAATACAAAACAAACTGAAAATATTATAATAGTAATCCGAATTTGGCATTTATTTATCATAAAGTTGTTTCGATGATTAACATATAATATCTATACTAATATTATAACGAGGTAAAGTTTGTGAGTTTGTTAGGTTGTAGGGGGTAATATCAGGAACTAGTAAACCGATTTTAAAAATTCTTTACCAATAGAAAGCCACGTTATTTGTGAGTGTCACGGGCTATATATTAGCCCGAAAAATGAAAAGACTTTTTTGTGGTAGTCGGATTTGCAAAGTAAGGCGGAGAGAAAACGGTCGAACGAAAGCGTTTCTTACGAACGCTGCCTTAACGATGAGAGATAAATGATCGAGTTATAGCGCAACTTTAAATAGAGCGGCCAAAAAAATTTGCACGGACTATACACATATTGTAATATATACTATAACTCCCTTTGTCTGTGTGTTTATTAAGTAAAATCGATGGATTCGATTAAAAAAACATTAAGACATATCTGTCATGAGAAAGATGATTAAACCATACAAAAAATTCTACAAACATAAGACTATAGTTTTATTAAGCAGAAAATAATTATTAGTCTATAAATTTATTTTTAATATTCAACGTTTTTAACAATAAAGAGATTTTTTTTTCCAACTGACTACGCTATTGACCAAGCAAGGTCTTAACAGCTTCACCGGACTACTAAGGCGAGCGCTTAAGACGCTCAGCCGATTTTATTTTGACAACTAGCTCAAGCGTGCGCGGCACACCTCGGCTTTGGCTGTTGTCTGATACATGCAATTCGCGACCTATCTGAGCATTTTTTTTTAACGTGGGGAAATCTCTTATGGATACTCCACCCTCCCGGAGGAGAGGGTGGGTTATGTCCGAGTCGCACGGACTAAAACCCCACGGTGTACCGACAGACCGTTTTGTGGGGGCGGCAAGGGATCGTTCGAGCTAATCAACCTTGTAGAGCCGCCCCCACGGTCTGCCCGGCGGAAGGTGACCGCCGGGCTCCTACCTATAGAGGGACAGACCGGGTACACACCGGCTGCCCTCCCCTCGTCCATATTTCGTATCGGATAATATTCTAAACTATTTCAGTTTGATGAAGAAAAAAAAACCCTTCCACTTGCATGTGTAAGCGTGTATGCGTGCACGTGTGTGGAGGTGATATGTGTAATGTTGTCCCAGTGATGTAAGATTCTGTGTCACTGTATCGCGCGAGCAGCGTACTCAAGGGCTCCACGCCGAGGGAACGGACCTAGGCTTGAGCCGTTGCCGAGGGGGGCCTAATCAAGTGTGCGGGTGCGAAATTTACCCCCAGACCACGGCGGCGTGATCTGTGGCTACGCGAGCGTGGGCGTGAGCACGCTCTGTTTGGAGAGACAGGCTGGTACTGATCGTTCACTGCTGTTATTTCATCGGGAAGGTCGGTAATCTCTCTATCTATCCTCTGTCTATCCGACAATAAAGATAATGTATGTATAACAACCCTATTTAAATTTACAAGGAAAGTTCCATAGCAAATAAACAACAAAATCGTCTGCAAAAGCACTGAAACTTTTTCTAGACTATATTCGTAGTAATGCATGAGTTTGCATTCACTTGAAGAAAAATAGGTGCTTATTTTAATAAAAATGATAACAGTGCTTAACTAGCAATTAAATCGCTCCCAGCCTTTTGAAGTTAAATTGGTTCATTTATTTAATTTTTTCAATTAAAAGGTTCAGTTAAATCTATATGACAGTTAGTGCAATGATGAAATAATTGTGTTTATTTATATTAATACTAGCAACTAGCCCCAGCATCGCACGTGTGCTATGTAGATATCGATTTTAATGAAATACTGTTAAGGGCAGATTTGATCTACATGACATTTACAACGTATGTAATGTATTTAATTGGATACTAACTAACACTGTATTGTATAAAATAGCTTGGTAAATAACACATAATTATTTTTGTAAAAAGATAAAAACGATTACCGTGGGTTATCCTTTAGAGGTAAATATACACCATCGCGGATTTGTTATTCGATCTTATTAAGATATACAATTCCGTAGTACATTAATTTGATCTATCCCGTTAGGTATAGCCAGCGTTTTCGATTGAAGCGCACAAAAATATGTTTATTACGACATCACATTACACATCTTTGAATTTTTCGGCTTTTCTGTACTATAATATGTATGTATTATACGTATAAACCTTCCTCTTGAATCACTCTATTGCTGTATATCTCTATATATATTGCTGTAAACTGTATCGAAATCCGTTGAATAGTTTAAAAGATTTAAGGAAACAGACAGCGGAAGCGACTTCATTTTATCCTATGTTATGAAGATAATCGGAACAAAGGAATTCTATACTTTATGTTTTAGTTTTTTATCTACACTTATAAACAAAAATACCCTGATATTCTCCCGTAGTCTACGCGTTATTATACAAAGTCTAAGCATTTACTTTCAAAAGTAGAATACTCAAATACTGGTTACTTAACATTGTATGTTTGTAAAGTACCTATAAACAAGTAACTAATACGCTCTCTTCGTACTTCCGTTCTAATTTCACTTTGTCCGTACACATCTAATAAAATATTCAAGAATTTCTTTCTTACTGTTAAAAAGTATCAACTCTAAGCAGGTCTGAAATGTACGTACTGTTTTTTAATTTTTATTCACTTTATGATTATAACATACCAGCTTATGCTCGCGGCTTCGCTAGAATTGAATGAATGAATCAATTCTTTATTTCACTTTTGATTTGTACACTGGCGAGCTTAATGCCATAAGGCATTTTCTTCCAGCTAACCAGCGGTATTGATGTAAAGCAAAAACTTCTGTATGTAGTGCCTTTAGTAAACAAAACAAAAGTAATATGTATGTATTATACGTATAAACCTTCCTCTTGAATCACTCTATTGCTGTATATCTCTATATATATTGCTGTAAACTGTATCGAAATCCGTTGAATAGTTTAAAAGATTTAAGGAAACAGACAGCGGAAGCGACTTCATTTTATCCTATGTTATGAAGATAATCGGAACAAAGGAATTCTATACTTTATGTTTTAGTTTTTTATCTACACTTATAAACAAAAATACCCTGATATTCTCCCGTAGTCTACGCGTTATTATACAAAGTCTAAGCATTTACTTTCAAAAGTAGAATACTCAAATACTGGTTACTTAACATTGTATGTTTGTAAAGTACCTATAAACAAGTAACTAATACGCTCTCTTCGTACTTCCGTTCTAATTTCACTTTGTCCGTACACATCTAATAAAATATTCAAGAATTTCTTTCTTACTGTTAAAAAGTATCAACTCTAAGCAGGTCTGAAATGTACGTACTGTTTTTTAATTTTTATTCACTTTATGATTATAACATACCAGCTTATGCTCGCGGCTTCGCTAGAATTGAATGAATGAATCAATTCTTTATTTCACTTTTGATTTGTACACTGGCGAGCTTAATGCCATAAGGCATTTTCTTCCAGCTAACCAGCGGTATTGATGTAAAGCAAAAACTTCTGTATGTAGTGCCTTTAGTAAACAAAACAAAAGAAAATGGATAAATAAATATATACATGTATACAATTTTATAATAAAATAAATACATATATAAGATAAAAATACATACATACATAATTACTTACATACATACGTACAAATATATAATAATGACAAAGATAGCAATAAAAATGTATACACACAACAAAAGTTAACTATAAATATAAACTGCAAAATCACGAACACTCTGCCTCCCTTTTTTCGAATAAATAGTGGTGTAATTGAAGTTTTAAACTTATTGATAGTTTCCACATCTTGAAGTCGACGCGGTAATATATTCCATAATCGTATGGCAGTTATTGTGAATGAGTTTGAATATAAATTAGATATGTGCTGAGATATGATGTTGCAACATATATATCCCTCAGAAATAGTACATATACCTAGATAAGAGATACCCTATATCCTTTTCTGTACCATTAGTACAGTGCATGCAAAATTTAAATCAATCCAATCCATCAAACTCATTTTCAAATTTATAATAATAGTTGAGCTACTCCGATATCAAGTTTCATAATCTTTATCGCGAATTTTAATAATTTAAATACAAGTACAGTATGTTCTAAAATTGCAAGAATTTCTTTCTTACTGTTAAAAAGTATTAACTCTAAGCAGGTCTGAAATGTAAGTACTCTTTTTTAATTTTTATTCAGTTTATGATTATAACATACCAGCTTTTACCTGCGACTTCGCTAGCATTGATGTTGCAAAATATATTTCTCTCGGAAATAGTACATATTCCTGGATGAGAGATACCCTATATCTTTTTCTGTGCCCTTGATAAAAGTGTATACAAAATTAAAACAAAGAAATAAACCATCGAACTCATTTTCACATTCATAATAATAGTTGAGATACACCGATATCAAGTTTCTTAACCTTTGTCACGAATTTTAATAATATAAAATCAAGCACAATACGTTCTAAAATTGTATCGCAAATACGATGCCTTACACTGAATATGATTGGGCACCAAATTCGACAACAACGTAAATCAACAATACAGCCTGAGGTTATAAACTCGGCTCGAGGGCACTTAAGTCTAGCAAACTAACACGTCCACACTTCCATATAAGTCCACCGTTCTGTCGAACGAAACAATTTGTCTCAACCCTTGCCTCTTCAGATCGGTTTTGATAGATCTTAATTGTTCACAGATTCAATTTGTCTTCTGTTTCATTTATACTATGATATTTATTGTAGAGATTTTTTTTTCTAATAGATTCTGAAATTGCTAATCCTATTCTGAAAATTATTTCCACAATAAAAAGTAACTTTATTCCACCGTTCTGTCGAACGAAACAATTTGTCTCAACCCTTGCCTCTTGAGGTCGGTTTTGATAGATCTTAATTGTTCACAGATTCAATTTGTCTTCTGTATCATTTATACTATGATATTTACATGTAGTATTTATTGTAGAGGTATTCTTTTTCTAATAGGTCGTGTCTGAAATTGCTAATCCTATTCTGAAAATTATTTCCACAATAAAAAGTAAGTTTATCATTGAGAGTTTTTTTTACATTTTTGAAGTGAAAACTTCTATAGATTCTTAAGTAGTAAACCGTCATACTCGGGTCGGTGACGTTCATTCGGGTTTACTCGGCTCCATTCGACATCAAACGCGTTCGGTCGGTCGTGTATAGTCAACTCCAGTCATCGTTAACCAGGATTATTGCCTAACAAGGAATGCTCCGCTCCAATAATTAGGTTATTATTATTACATATTACATAACAAATTCCTCTCCGCAGGTCTGTCTTTCTGTTCGCAATAAACTCAAACAATATTAAATGGATTTGTATGTGGTTTTCACCAGTAGATACAGTGATTCATGAGGAAGGTTTAGGTATAATTTGTCAAGGTTTTCTTATTATTAGGGCGAGACAACGTCCGCCGGGCCCGCTAGTTATGTATGTAATAATCAGTGTAGTATTTAAAGTGTATATATCCTGCGTATACAGTTAGTACTTTATCTAAAAGTTTTCACTTTTATTATGTGATCAAGCACACACCCACACTTTTATATTCTTACCACATTTTATATCGTATTACAAACGATGTCACTGCTATTCACTAGTTCTTTATTAAATTAAAATAATAATTTTACACGATCTATGTATTGGAATAAATATTTTCATTAGCCAAGGATATCCATAGAATATAATATAGAATGCAATTTTTAAGCTACTGTATCTCTCTTATATACTCGAAAGGAAGAAAATATATTAAAAAATGGATCGTTTTTCAAATAACCTGTAGGTTTATAACGTAATCAGTCAAGAAAATGCAACTAGACCTTTTATGAAGTCGCTATTGTTACAGTTTTGCCAACATCCGGCTTGAATTCTTGTGTAATGTGTTGTATATACTTTAGAAAATGTGACTCAATAAATTGTATTGCTTAGTCACCTATTAGTCAGTGGATGTGCCTATTATTCTTGAGCGGCCTACTGACTAATATTACGCAACAGATTATAATATAAATTTCAGAAAGTTGACGTGTAATTGAAACAAATTGATTGAATTATATAAATAGAATTAGTAGGTGGTAGAGCCACAGAGCCACTCTGAAGCCATTAATGGTTTCAGCATGACTGGGTCGGCTCGACCGGGGTAGTACCACCCTCTCACAGAAAACCGACGTGAAGTAACAGTGCTTGCATTGTTGCGATTCGTTCGGTCAGTGAGAGCGCCGGAGGCCCACCTCCTCTCCCCTTCTCCCTTCCCTTACTCCCCTGGTGGCTATGGACGGTGGTGATCACTTAACATCAGGTGACTCTATCCGTTTGTCTCCAATGACACAAAAAAAGGTACTAAAAACAACATCGTGAGTTTACGTTGATACGTTCTATGGTTTATGAAGAAGAACGGAACAACAGAAGAGAGTAACATAGCGGTTACGAGTGTAGGATACGAAACTTTTGTTCTATTGATTGGAACTATCATACATCAAGTGTAGACATACAAGAACCGTCATAGTCGCATGTTTAGGCGTGTTGCGTTCCGGGATCAGGAATGGAATATCCAGTAATCAGGCATAATACGGATCTATATCAAACAAGGTCACGAACACCGTACATATTTCCCCGGCAAAAATGTGTGCTAAGAACACTATAGGGTTTTAGTCCGTCGAAATCGGACACTACTCACCCTTATCTACCAGGCGAGGTGGTAAACCATAATATAATACTTACATTATATGAAAAACACTGTACATATAGTTACCATCAACTTTTTAATAATGGCGTCTCGTAGATACGAACTCTGCCAGTGTCAAGTGTACCATAGCTGTGAACCAGTTATAGTGACTTCCTTTTAGTTTGTGACCAGTCAGTATCTACTCAGCAAAGAGGTTATAATAAAATAGAACGGATTACTCTATTTCAGCCATACGATGAAATAAAAAAATCAAGAGGTTTGCAAGCCGACAAGATAGTTACTAATGGATTGCCGGTCTCTCGATGGATTCCATGTTGTTCTTTGATAGCACAGTGCTTAATATTAGTCATACTTTATTACTTTAAAAATATATTCGGGATTCCATACATACAAAACATATACATTATCTCTGACTTATAAATAATCTGTGTTAGAAGTAACACACATCGCCTGCTATGTTTGAAATTAATGTCCTAGTACATTAAAGTGAAATGATTAAATAATTTTTTATATGTGGACTACCTGACACCCCTAACTTAGTCTGCGTTGTTCATTATCTTACTTTTTAATATAAAGACAATATTTAAAAATAAATCTGAAGTATAAATTTATTTTGCTTATAAAATTCATTCGTCCTACAAAATTCGTAGTATCTTAAAGTGTTTATGTCTTTATATTAAATGAAAATATTGTAATATTATTATTGGACAAGGAGACAAAAAAAGGTTTAATTTTAAATAAGGCATTACACCTTAGCTTATTGTTTTAAAATGTAGTCAATAAACAAGGAAAGTGTTGCGCTGCGCCCCTTCCTACCAACAATGTAATTTCATAAACGTTTGTTAATAGACAAAAAAAAATATTTTCACAAACTCGAAGTGTCGGGCCTGAGAAAAATACTAGCAGTGTAACGATGAGGAAACCTTAATAAAAATTTCAACAATTTCGATTTACTTTGAGTCAATTCCGTCACGATATATCCATACTAATATTATGAAGAGGTAAAGTTTTGTGAGTTTGTGACGTTGTAGGGGGTAATCTCTGGTACTACTAACAAATTTTGAAAAATCTTTTACCAATATAAAGCCACGTTATCTGTGAGTGTCATAGGCTATATATTAACTCGAAAAATGGAAAGACTTTTTTGTGGAAGTTGGATTTGCAAAGTAAGTCGGAGAATAAACGGTTGAAGAAAACGTTTCTTACGAACGCTGCCTTAACAATGAGAGATATATGACTGTGTTCTATAGAAAAGTTGTAGAGCTTGATAATGCCTACAAAAAAGTCAGCGACAGCATATGTCTAACTTCAAGGGTTTTTTTTCATTATCAGGGCGGGACAACGGCCGCGCGTGCCGACTAGTTTTTAATATAAAGAACTCCCATCCACGAGTCGAAAATCTGTCACCAAGCGCCTACAAGTGTGTTACGGTACGAGTGGTACCACATATGGTTATGTAAGCCGCACTGAAGAGCTAACCTTCCATTAGATTTATCACACACATCGTCACTTAACATTAAGTGAAATTGTGGTCAAAGTCTAAAGCCTATATATGTATAAAAAAGTATAGACTGTAAAATAAAATAATTATCGTAAAACAAAATTTGACAAAATACTAACTTTATAAGTAACAATGTTATTTATATAAGTAAATACATTAATGTAGATATATTAGGAAGTTTGTGTAAACGAGTTGAAGAAACCAAAATATATTATGATTAGATACGGTGTTTAGTGCGATCTAATGTTATATTCATAAATCTCATTTTAGTTAAGTATATTCATTTATTAGAGAATGAAACGCCTACACAAATAAAGTAAGACAGGAAAAATCGTAATATAAATCATTACTAAGTAAATATAAAAAGAAAACATGTTTACCTAATTTGAATGTTTATATTATGTTGCTATTAACTTTGTTTTGCCAGTAATTTCTTTAAGAATATCGTGCTTCTTTGAGGTTAATTTTTACAGTAGATATATAAATATAGAACGTGCGTAAATAAATGTATAATTTATCCTGATACTTATATTGAAACACTAGCGGGTCAAACGGCCTTTATCCCGCCCTGATAATAAAAAAAACCTTGACAAATTGATTTTTTTTATATCATAGGAGGCAAACGATCAGGTGGGTCACCTGATATGAT
The DNA here is from genome assembly GCA_015888305.1 of Antheraea pernyi. Lineage (NCBI taxonomy): Eukaryota > Metazoa > Arthropoda > Insecta > Lepidoptera > Saturniidae > Antheraea > Antheraea pernyi. The sequence goes on along the minus strand of MNPI01022825.1, from coordinate 30,428 downwards.
GTGATCACCACCGTCCATAGATATACCAGAGAAGTCGCAAATGCGTTGCTAGCCTGTGTTGGGGGAGGCTGGGTGTGAGGAAGGAAAGGGGGGAGGGGAATGAGAGGAGGCCAAGGGAGGAAGGCCTCCGGCGCTCTCACTGGCCGAACGAAACGCAACAATACAAGCACTATTACTTCACGTCGGTTTTCTGTGAGAGGGTGGTACTACCCCGGGTGAGACGACCCATTCATGCTGAAACCAGTAATAGCTTCAGCGTGACTCTACCACCTATCTAAGCCTTCCTCATGAATCACTTTTACTGGTGGAAGCCGCATGAAAATCAGTTCAGTAGTCCGACAGACAGACGTGGTGGAGGACTTTGTTTTATCATCATCTATATATTAATACGTCAAGCCTAAACTTTGAATCCCTATTTAACGGAATTGCGCGAACGGATGACTGTGAAATTTGGCATAGTTAAAGTTAATATGGAGGAGAAGTGCAGAAAGCTATTTATTTTATATAAAATGCATTAGAAGTACATTAAATTAATTAAAATATGCATTACTCACACTACTGCTTCAATGTTACAGAACATATACATACATGTAAATAAAAAAGACATTTTGACATCTGTCAATAAAGGACTTCAAAAAAGGTTATGAAGGAGGTAGCTATGCTCGACTGTATGTATTATTCTTATACTCTTACGTTCCAAATCCCTTTTTCATTCTACGTTCTACAATGATATTATAACATAATAAATACCCTTTGACAAAAGAACCCTAATAAAATTCAACTTTAAAAAAATCAATGAACTATGGTCGAATGTCGACCTCTGGGCGCCCACTAGTAATATATAGTTATGTCTCCCATTGAAATTCATTTTTGAACGCATTTCGCGTAGTCCGGTGAAGCGAATGCCGTCAGACTAATAGTGAAGTAATTCAGAAAAAAAAAAGTTTTTCTAATGAATGAATAACAATGATTTCTTAGAGTATAACAAAAAGAAACATACTATCGTCTTGAAGCTAGTAACATTTTAAACACGTGGTTCATATATTTTACTAAAATTAATCATCGAGTTAAAAGAGGACGCGCAAGGACCGAGACGAGCGACGCATCATAGTATCACGTATCGTAGGCACGTGCTCCCACGCCGCGCCATTTTTACCCGATTTGATCTGGTTGTGTGCACGTACGATTCTTAATATTGTAGTTTTTTTTTACATTATTAGTGTTTCATTTAAATACGCAGTGGAGATAAGTAAATTATGACATTAAAATACATTAAATTACTTAATTAACTAACATTATTTTAAGAGTTACTTTAATATACATAAGTAGCGAGCCCGGTGGACGTTATCCCGCCCTGATAATAAAAAAACTTTGACAATTTATACACCTAAACCTTCCTTATGACTCACTTTATCTACTGGTGAAAACCGCATGAAGATCCGTTCAGTTGTTTTTGAGTTTATCGCGAACAGACAGACGGACGTGGCAGAGGACTTTGTTTATAATATGTAGCGATATAATATATTATGTTATTATAACTTAGTTAATTATGTAATGTTTATATTAAGTAATATGGTAATAAGCTGATATGGAATTATATCTTAACCAAATTCAATTAAAATTGATCCAATTCATCTACTTTAAGATTCTTTAATACAAATACAGTCTCAACGAAAGAATTTATTATACTATCAATCAACCAATCACCAATCTTTTTTACATACATGATCATACATCACATTTCTTTTAAAATGTACAAGGGACACATGATTTTATTTGCTTCTGCTGTCAAATTAAGGTCATATGATTACTGAGTAGTGTTGAAGCTACTCAAACTGAGATATTAATTTCATAGCTTTTACAATGGTTTTACGATATATAGAAATGAAATCTACTGCATACGATTGTAATGAACATAAGTATGATCCGTCAAATAAATACTCTGTAAGCACTGTGACTATTTATCCGAGCAGAGCTTCGCCCTACAATAACTTCGACGTAGCAATGAATATCCGATTTTTTTTCTCTCGAACTGACTACGCTATTGGCCTTTTTGAAGGCCTCTACGGCTTCACCGGACTACTAAGGCGAGCGCTTAAGGCACTCAGCCGATTTTATTTGGGCAACTAGCTCAAGGGTGCACGGCACACCTCGGCTTGGCTGTTGTCTGTTACATGCAATTCACGATCTATCTTAGCTAACTTAAATTAAGCTAAACTATTCATACAAATATGAGTTATTGGAACACATATGTGTACCAGGCATGCATGTCTCAATAGCTCTTATGTGTATTTTGTATCGGAAAATTTCTGAACTACATATTTCAGTTCGATAAGGGAAAAAAACAAAACGCTTCCACTTTTTATGTGTAAGCGTGTGAGCGTGCACGTGTGTGGAGGTGATATGTGTAGTGTTGTAGCAGTGATGCAAATTTTTGTATCACTGTATCGCGCGTGAATATCCGAATAACGACATCTTGCCTTTTATAGGCCGAACTCTCTAATAAGGCGGCGCTAGTGTTAATGTTCCGGTTGCGTATCGTGTTATAGCAGTACCGGAAGTAGATGTTTAAATCATTTGAATATCATTTTACTTTATAAAAATATTATAAAGGCCATATTAAATCATTAATATTAATTACAAAAAATATAAACCATTACACGATGGATAGATTGATGTTAATAATCTCATATATAATTATTCATTATCAAACAAACTTGTAGATTTCATAAAAGTCCGCATAGTCAATTTAATTCACAGCGAAGCTCGCTCGTATCAGAATGATATAACAGGCAATGGCGAAAGCGGGGTGGTAAGGTTTTACAGCCTGACTGGGTCGCAACCACCATGTATATGGCGAAAAAGCCAGTCATAGTGATTCGCTTCTGCGGGTCGCGTTTCGGGATCAGCCTGTGCATATCCAGCTTTTCGCAGGCCGGCATGACAGCGGCGACTGGTGATGGATAGGGTGTCACTCGGTGGTTACCATTTTTTTTCGATTGTACTGTGCTTACCATCAGGCACAGTACAGACATTTTGCCGTGCTACAATAAAAAAAAACGTTGTTCAAAATAGCGCAATTTATTTATTCTAAGCAAAAGTAGTCGCTTTAAGTAAATACAAAAAGATGTAATTTGAACACGATTGATTAATGATTACAAACTCAATACAATTTATGACTCCGTTCTACAAGAAAGCGGTGCACAGCCTACAAATGAAAACCAAATCCAATCGTTATGAATGGGCATACATATACCGACATTTTATAAATAGAAGTATAAAACGACCTAAATAACAAGCAAGCTGGGAATATTAAAACGTACAAAGGTGATTATACATGCTAACGGCCTTCTGCACGCTAACGCGGCCTTAAAATGGTAAATATTGACTTACTCCTGTGAAACGATTTTACACTATAAAGTTTCCACAATCGGCATATGCTCCGTAACACCTGCTTATCAATCACTTCGTCAATAATATCGAATTAAGATATCTATGTATTCTATATCTATACATATAATAAGAATGTAAGTCTAACGTGTCCGTATTTTTTCGACTTTCGTAAAAAAAATTGTTGCAGTATCTAGGAATCTTCTATACATCATCTATATATTAATACGTGAAGCCTAATCTTTGTATCCCTTTTTAACGGCATTGGGCGAACGGATGAACGTGACACTTGGCATAGTTAAAGTTTATATGGAGGAGAAGTGCAGAAAGCTATTTATTTTATATATAATGCATTAGAAGTACATTAAATTAATTAAAATATGCATTACTCACACTAATGCTTCAATTTTACACAACGTATACACACATGTAAATAAAAAAGACATTTTGACTTCTGTCAATAAAGGACTTCAAAAAAGGTTGTGAAGGAGGTTACGTTCCAATTACCCTTTTTCATTCTACATTCAACTTTAAAAAATCAATGAAGTATGGTCGAATGTCGACCACTGGGCGCCCACTAGTAAGTATAATTAGCCGACCCGTACCCACTTCGTTGGGCGGTAATAGGCATTATCAAGCTGCAACTTTCCTTTAGAACTCTATCTCTCATAGTTAAGGCAGCGTTCGTAAGAAACGTTTTCGTTCGACCATTTTTCTCCGACAAGAATGACTTGAGATTTATAAAGAAGAGGGGATGGTATAATTTAGTATAACATTTATATTTTAGTAAATAATAGTAGTAAATAAGTAAATAAATAAATTAGTAAATATTATTAGTAATATTTTAGTAAATAGTAGTAATTCGAAATATCAATTATACCGTGAAGTAATAGAGCGCCAGAGGCTCTCCTCTACCCTCTCACTATTTCCTTCCCCCCTATTCGTACCTCTTGCCCCTCCCCCCATACATAGGCTGTCAACGCACTTGCGACTCCCCTGGTGTTGCTGATGTCTATGGATGTCGGTGATCATTTAACATCACGTGACCCACCTGTTCGTTTGCCTCCTATGGTATGAAAAAAATTTAGATATTTTGTTACAAATCCGACTTATATATTTTTTAAATAACCTGATTCCTTTATAGATTAAGATTAAGCATTGGCTTAATTAAAGAACTAAATTATAAGGTCTATCAACCTTGTAATCGTTGGCTTTTATTTCTACTCACATAATAGTATTCTCGACAGTTAAAAACCCATTGCATTATATTAAAGCGCATATTGTGCATAGCTCATTAAAATTCTATTTTTACTAAATGGAAACTTTAAACATAGAAAGTCGATTTTATGTTTGATATGGAATTGTTTTAAGTTTAAAAAAAGGTTTGAGATTTATAAAGACGAGGGATATGGTATAATTTAGCATAATAGTAGTAAACAATTATATTCGAAATATCAATTATACCGTGAAGTAATAGAGCGCCAGAGGCCCTCGCCTACCCTCTCTCTCTTTCCTTCTCCCCTCTCCGTACCACTTACCCCTCCCCCATACACAGCCTGTCAACGCACTTGTGACTCCCCTGGTGTTGCTGATGTCTATGGATGTCGGTGATCATTTAACATCACGTGACCCACCTGTTCGTTTGCCTCCTATGATATGAATTTTTTTTAGATATTTTGTTGCAAATCCGACTTATACTATATTTTTTAAATAATAGACTCCAAAGAAGTCGAATATAATGGAATAGATTAAATTAACTATTACTTCAACACTTCATTTTAATTTTACTTATCGTAATTTTTTATTTTGCCTCTTATACTATTATTGTAAAGAACATTAATATAAAGTGAAATAGGAATGAAATCTTATAAAAAATAGTATCTAAGCTTAAAGGTTTAGATATATATCTTTAGGTATCTTTAGGTACAACAATTTGAATTGACCATGGAGAGCTATCTTCGCGCAGTGTTACTTGCCTGCTAAGTCCGGGACTTAGCTTAGTCACCTTAAGGCTAAAGTGGGATTTCCTTATCCCACCGTATTGTGGTCAATTCGGCCGCCATCCGTACATCAATTAGCTCTGTGTTCGCTTTAGGTTACAGTTTAATTCCAAACTGCATTATATTATGAAAAGGGTATTCTATTAAACTGAGAACTCATTTGTTAAACAAATTACTTTCGTATTAATATAGAACATTATTTAATTAATTTACTTTCATATCCTTTGTTTATGACAGGAGGTTAAAAAAAGTATGTTATGTGTAGAAAACTGAAATAACATTTTAATCAGTAAATTGATTGTTTGATTTGAGATATAGGTATGTCTTTATGTGGTTTTTTTCCTCGAACTGACTACGTTATTGACCTAGCAAGTTCTTAACAGCTTCACCGGACTACTAATCTATCTTTTTTTTTTTTTACGAGGGGAAAATGGCTGTTGCCTGATACATACAATTCGCGACCTATCTGAGCTAAGCTAACTATTCATACATATATGAGTTGTTGAAACATATATGTGTACCAAGCATACATACCTCAACAACTCTTATATACATTTCGTATCGGTTAATTTTCGAAACTATTTCAGTTTGATACGGGAAAAAAAATCTTCCACTTGCATGTGTATGCGTGCACGTGTGTGAAGGTGATATGTGTAATGTTGTCGCAGTGATGTAAGATTTTGTGTCACTGTATCGCAGCAAGCAGCGTACTCAAGGGCTCCTTGCCGAGGGAACGGACCTAGGCTTGAGCAGCTGCCGAGAGGGGCCTAGTCTGGTCTGGATGTGTACACCGGTATTCTATTCATATGTACGTATATCAAAGTACTAGAATCTGCCCGCGACTTCGTCCACGTGGAATAGTTATTTTGGGCTTACACTAACACGCGGCGGCAGCTCTCAAAAGGAAAAAAACATTTTGAAACATTCTTCATTGGTGCTCCATTCCTATTGGTATTAGCGTGATGATATATAGCCTATGCTTTAGTCCGGTGAAGCTGTGAAGGTGCGTAAGGTTAATAACCTAGTAAAAAATTATATAGCCTATAGCCTTCCTCGACAAATGAGCTATCTAACACTGAAATATTTTTTCAAATCGGAACAGTGTTCCTGAGATTAGCGCGTTCAACCAAACAAACAAACCCTCCAGCTTTATAATATTAGTATAGATTAAATTCGTTATTCCACAGATTATCTAGGTAATGTGCAAGGTAATTAGATACATATCATATCATAAAACATATCTCATGTTGAAAATATTGCCGAAAATTGTTACATTTCTCATTAGAACAATTATAACACATAGCTTTATTATGTAGGTGGTAGAGCCACGCTGAAGCTATTACTGGTTTCAACATGGATGGGTCGGCTCGTCCGGGGTACTACTGCCCGACCCATAGAAACACCGACGTGAAGTAACAGTGCTTGCATTGTTGCGTTTCGTTCGGTCAGTGAGAGCGCCGGAAGCCCCCCCCCTCCAAACACAGGCTGGCAGCGCACTTGCGACTCCCTTGGTATTGCTAGTGTCTATGGATGGTGATGATCACTTAACATTAGGTGATCTACCTGTTCATTTGCCTCATGATATAAAAAAAAACGCTAAGAATATGGTCATAGTAATTTTACTTATAATGTCTTATTAGATATAGGTAGGTAGTATTCAAATTATATCGTAAGGGTTGATGTTTGAAGTCAACAAGTTAAATTATAGTATAGTTATTCGTTGTCAAGCTCAAGCTAATAATCACTTCTTATTAAAAATTGACTAATTAATTTCAAGTACTGAGTTAAGAACATTATCACTAACTTTATAGTCTAATTTCAAATATTAATTAAATAAAGCGCTGTTTAGGAACATTCAACTACATTCAGTCTTGTTAGTTGTTACAGAAGTCTGAATATTAATGATTTAACGTAGTTCAGTAAAGTAACATATTAATTATAAGAGAGAAATAACATTGATATGTTCTTATTGTAATGTACAAGTCTCATTTTTCATCTTATTATGTATCTTTACGCTTTTAAAACATTCATTAGAGTACGTCTTGCAGGTGTTGGAATACGAATGAAGCCCTTAGACGTACTATAAAAAATGGCATATTGTGATGTTACCCACAGACGGCCTTGAGCAACCCCACTAAATAAAATACGAAATATGAATTCACTGTTCAAGTATTTCTACCTACTTATTATGAAATTTAGAGCTAAAGGTGATTGTATGTTTCGTTCGACTATTAACTAATTTTCATAGAACCTAACTGAAATTGTGCATAATATAATTATAGGGTTAAAACTCTATTATGAATTCAATTTACAAATTGCTGTTTGGAAAGTTGCTTGTTGCATTACTCGAATTAGTCGAATTAACTATTCATAATATACTTATGATAACTAGGAAATGGTTGAGTCTTCTTTATTATCTCAGAAATCCAATGCTAATTTTCCAAACATTTTTATTAGCCTTACTTCCACTACAGTACAAAATTAGAAGAATAATAGTTTTTGAGTTTGTTTTTAAGTTACACTTTCTCACTGAAAATTCAGTATTTTAGAGCTATTATTAATATTAGCAGTTTTTAATTGTTCAACAAGTATAATAGAAACATTATGCCGACTAATTTTTCTCCTATTTTTTAGCGTAATTTAAAATTGTAAGAAGTTGCGAAAATTTATGAAGACGAAATAAAAAAAAATCTTTTATACATATACTATTGCTAGTATATTCGCACGGGCACAATGTAGATATCCATTTTAATGAAATACTGTTGTGGTCAGTTTTGATCTGCATGAAATGTACAACGTATGTAATGTATATAATTGAATAAGGAATAATACTGTATTGTATAAAATAGCTTATATACTAGCGACCCGCCCCAGCTTCGCACGGGCACTATGTAGATTTCCATTTTAATGAAATACTGTTAAGGTCAGTTTTGATCTGCATGAAATGTACAACGTATGTAATGTATTTAATTGGATAAGGAACTGTATTGTATAAAATTGTTTGGTAAATAATACATAATAATTTTTTAAAAACATAAAAATGATTACTGTGGTTTACCTTTACCTTTAGAGATAAATATGTACCGATCGACCGATTTTATAGATCTTTTTAAGATATACAATTCCGTAGTACATTAATTTGATCTTTCTCGTAAGGTTTAGCCATCGTTTACGATTTAAACGCACAAAAATATGTTTGTTACGACATCACATTATAATTTTTTAGACTTTTCAGCTTTTCTGTACTATAATATGTATGTATTATCATCATATATATTAATACGTGAAGCCTAAAGTTTGTATCCCTTTTTAACGAAATTGGGCGAACGGATGAACGTGAAATTTGGCATAGTTAAAGTTAATATGGAGGAGAAGTGCAGAAACCTATTTATTTTATATAAAATGCATTAGAAGTACATTAAATTAATTAAAATATGCATTACTCACACTACTGCTTCAATTTTACACAACATATACACACATGTAAATAAAGAAGACATTTTGACATCTGTCAATAAAGGACTTCAAAAAAGGTTGTGAAGGAGGTTACGTTCCAATTACCCTTTTTCATTCTACATTCAATAATGATATTACCCCTAGTAAAATTCAAACTAAAAAAAACCAATGAACTATGGTCGAATGTCGACCACTGGGCGCCCACTAGTACATATAAACCTTCCCCTTGAATCAATATATCTGTTGCTGAAAGTGAATTAAAATCTGGTGAATAGTTTAAAAGGTCTAAGGGAACAGACAACGCAAGCGACTTCATTTCATACTATGTAAAGATAACACGTAAAAATATATTTATACATATATAAATCACTGAAAAGAAGTGTATATTTACAAATTGACATTGATTATTAGTTCACAGAGCTTAGTATACATATATGACACGTTATTATAAGTCATTGCATAAGAAGGCAATATTATACAGTACATTTATATCTGAAGCCCATTACCAAAGACATAATAAGAGCGTTTCACATAAAAGTCCTAAAACTGCAATTTTTTAGCACTTATGTTTCGACAGTTATTTTGTTATAGAACAGGTGATAATAGAAACACGGAGTTTGGTAAAATTTGCATTATGTATATTTTAGGGATATGCGAATAATTCGAAAGTTCCCGAATAAACAATAAATTATTTGTTTTCGTTTCGTTTCTTCCGTTCTCTGGACATCTCTAATAATCAAAGAAAGGAATAAACATTTCCAATAAAGTATTGAATGGCCACACCGATTCAATCTCTATTAAAACAATAAAAAGTCAATTTAGTCGGAAGATTTATTCAAATCCCAAGCGAAAAGTTCATCGTTCGTATTTAATTATGGCAGAGGTTGTCAATAACGCAAAAATAAAATCAATTTCCATTGGCATCGGCGACATCATGCGCCCGCCCGCCCCCGCCCGGTCCCTCGCACTCTCCGCCGCCAACTACAATCGTCATATTGTATATTTATTCCGTTCTACAATTTTCAAGCCAGTAATAATCGATTATTATTTCATTTAATATATTTTGAAGGTGACTTTGTGATATTATAATTTATTTTATTCAATTGATCTGCATTGTTGTTGCTACAATTTTGTTTTATGAACCGTCTCATATAAATAAAATAATAGAGGTCTAACCGTTGTGCGCGCATCACTCATAAACTACTGGATAGATTTCGATCATGTTTCAATTTTGCTTCTTAGACCTGGTCTTTAAAAAAGTATATCGCGATAACTTAATTTAATATAGACTTATTAATGTGTTAAGAGCCTACAATTTTTATAAGCACTACGCGTTCTACGTTCTACGATGAAATGAAGTGGAACAAGCAGTTTTTTCTCTGTACATAACATATATTACTAAGATAACAAACAGTCTAGATGAAGTTGATTTAGTTTATCAGCTAGTTAATATCACAATAATATAATAATATAATATAATGTAGCACAGCAAAATCACTGCACTGTTCCTGATGGTAAGCACAGTACAATCCAAAAACAATGGCGACCACCGAGAGACACACTATCCATCCATCGTCGTGGTGCACACCACGTGCAGGTGAGGTTGGCTTGGATGTCTCAAGTGTTAGATATTATTCGACATTATTACACCCCAAAATATTTATTTTTTATGCTTTGATCTTTGATGATATGCTTTATGATCGCATCTGATGTTGAATAATGATATGACCCAAGACCGTAACACGCTAAACGTAGAACAGGACTGATTTTCAAGTACAGCTGGCGGAAGATATCTATAGATGCTTGGTGAAAGTTTTAAAGATTTTCAGCTTAAGGTTGGTAGATAGCCAAACGGGAATTAGGAGAAGCTACAAGGCTATGGTTTAAACACGGTGCTATACTTCATCATCGCTAACAGAAACATAATAATACGAGGTACCTTTAAGAAATTGCAAATTATAAGAACCATTAAATTTATATTTGACCTTCGCAACCTATGTTTCTTTAAAAATACAAAGTTCGTCGTTCCACATGGTGTTCCATATTGTGGAATTATCTCAAAATGTAATATAATCACATATTTAAAACGATATCATAGTTGTATAAAATAAAAGTTTACTCATTCGTAATATAAATACATTAATAATTAATTGATAAACAATTTATCTTTAGGGCATTTATGGAACCACTGAAATAATTATTATTCTCTTTGGTCTTATTGGATGTCAAAATTTTTAGGTGATAGGACTGTTTTCACTTGATGTCACTTGGCTTCATGTTGTCATAAGAGTAAAGCATTATTACCAAAGTCAACTTTAATATTATGTTTAGTATTTTATGGTGAACTCACTTTAAATGATGATTTATTAAAAATACGTTCTAAAATCAAAATAGGGAAATTGCTAAAATTTGTTTGCTCATGAAATTAATGGCTATGGCTTGGATCACCGCGGTTACAATGATGCAGTTCAACCTGATGTAGCAATTATATTTAGTGCATTTGATGATGAATTTTGAACAAAGATGAATTCATTTTCAAAAGTTAATGGTAGTATTAACAACAACTTTGTTTTGGATTCGTCATTTGATTCTATTGTGTATCCATTACACATCCCCTCTCCCCCTCCCTCCCTCCCCCTTCCCCCAAACACAGGCTGGCAACGCACTTTCAACTCTCCTGGTGTTGTTAGTGTCTATGGACGGTGGTGATCACTTAACATCAGGTGACCCGCCTGATCGTTGGCCTCCTATAACATAGAAAAAAAACGATATTCTAATTAAGCAAATTCTAGTTAAGAAGTTAATAGTTGTAGTGTTTATAGATTACAAAATTGCCCCAAAGAGAAATATAATAAACGTGATACAATAAACAAACAAATACCATAATTAATAGTCAAGATCATAAACTACAATGTAACTTAAATATCTTTTAAATCATCTATTAAACGGGCTGCAATTATAAAAATATGTTTTTGTAACTAGCAACGCTCATTAAGAACATCAAGGTATATTTTAATTAAATTTAGTAAGGATAAATTGCATCAAAACATAAATGTGAAATGAGAGCCAAGTTCAATATTATGCTATATGCCTTGGTTGTTGACTTCAACGACAAAAGAATCGAAATGGTTGCGAAGTTCAATGGTAAGTCCTGAAATTTATTTATAACAAAATAAAATATGTTATAACAACTTATAAATTTCATCTCCGCTTTATAAATTGGGATAATATTATATATATAATATAATAATAATAAAATAATAAATAAATAAAAAATATACATAATATTGTAGCCTAAGATCTTAGTTGGTATGTTTATGTGAAATAGTTTTTGAGATATGAGGGGGTCAAAAGTGGCTCCAAATGGTTCGTGTAATATTACACAGGGTACCGCGTGCTTGCCACTCTGTTAGCTTAAACTAAAACCTCTAATTCATACTGCTACAGTAAATGTACAACATGTCTCTTTTTGTTCCTACTTTAGGAATCAATATAAGTACCCTTTATTGAAGATTATTAGTACCGTTATCAAGAGTATTACAGTGGCTTTTGATGAGTTTAATTTTCCAACAGACAGTAGCCCTTTGTTAGAATTATCCAGGAATTCTTTGTGATATCTCAGAATCCATGCTCCGTGGCATTATTTCTTTTCAATTTCATTTGTGTTCATTAACCAAACTAAGCAAGATGCCACGAAAATTCGATTTATTCGAAATTAGTCGAAGTTAAGATCCCGTAAAAAAGTCATATATGTATTGTATAAAATAAAATAATAATTAAAACTAGCTGTTACCCGCGGCTTTGTCCGCGTATAATTTAGCAAAACCCTTTGTTGAGTGTTCAGCGCGGTTTTGAACACTGCTACTTTAGTAGTAGTCTGGTGAAGCTGTTAAGACCTTGCTAGGTCAATAGCGTAGTCAGTCCAAGAAAAAAAAAACTACTTTAGTTATTATATTTACGCGAAATCCTATTATTTTTTATTGTTGTTGTTATTATTGTTTCGAAGATTAGCAAACAAACAAACATACAAAAAATTCTTAATGGTTTTTGAATACCTTATCTACTTTCATATTCATTTAATAAAAAGCTGCTATTATAAACAGACACTTGAATTTTGTTTATTTATATCGACTAAAATCAGTAGTTTCCATATTCAAATAATTTAAACCAAAGCAACTGAAAGTTATAAAATTAAAATCAAACTATTTATAACAGATTAAGTTAACAACGTCAAAGACAAATTAAGCTTTCAACATTCGAAAGAGGTCCTGATTCTCTAAAACCAACAATATCGCTGGAACATTCGACAGAGTAAAATAACAAACGCTACACGGCGAAATATAACGGCTATGAATATACAAAGACAGAGCCTCGAAAGCTGTTCGTACACAATTCAAATATTCAGCTGAACAATCAAGATCGCTCTGCCCGAGTTCCCATTGTTACGTACGAAACATCATTATTGTCAGCGAAACTCCCCGATTTTACGGAAAGAAAGCGCAAAGCTATTGATGTTGGGTACATAACATTTCTGTAGTACAAAATTTAATTGTTTAGATATTCATTACTTTTTTTAAGTTAATTAATAGCTTCATTAACACAAACTAAGCCCATGAAATGGAAAGCACAATTACATATTTAATTAGAAAAACATTGGCGTACATATTAGTCAAATTAATTTCATACGAAAATAGAACTGTTTGTAACTGCATAATTGATAGACTAAAAATTCTAAAATAGAGCAATTCTAATTAAAGTGCTAATTAGTTTGAGTGCCTAGTTTTTACGGTGTTAATTATTTAGTGTAGAAAACAAACCGTATAATTTACGATACAACAAATAAAAGAAACAAGTACTATTCATAGGATTTTTTAGAATAAATTACAATACAACAAATAATTTACAATAAATAAAAAATACTTGATCTTTCAAATTATAACTTACAATGATTTCTCATTCACAGGCCACATTTCTCAGATTAACAAAATTTACGGTTCACAACGAGGACTTCAATTGCGAAATAAAAAACAATAAATTTATTTTCCAAACTTGTCACATCAAAGAAATATATAACATTCGTTTCTCCACTAAAACCCGCTACAAAATTCTCAGTTCAATCGAACCCGTTTACGGTTTGCTTCTAAAAAAGGTGAATTGAACGGAAATGAAGTAACACTAACCGGTTTCTTTCTGGTGGGTGGTGAGCTTAAGCCTTTATTTCTTTTATTTTTGTCGTTATGACACTTACGCTACAGTATCGAGAAGCATTTTTGAATTACTTTTTATATTCACAAAGTTCGTACCTTGTTCAAATTTCAAGGAATATATTTTCAATTTTACGACATCCATTGTATTCAATTATATCTTAACAAAGTTCATTTTAGATCGATAAATAATATTTTTCCATAATGGACATTAAAAAGAAGACTTTAAAGATAATGAACAAATTCATATTCACAACATTAATTTTAACTGACAAGTACTACAATTTAAAATAAACGTCTAGAATAGCGCGAACTAATCTCCGAAATGGCTCGACCAAATTCGACGAGACTCATTGCAACTGGCTAGTAGAGGACTGTTCAAAGTACTGTGCACGGTATATATGATCACGCATTTCCATAAGCACTGAGCAGCAATAAGAAAATTATCTAGAACCAACTTTAAGTTATTAAAGTGCAGGGATGAAGTAGGAACGACAAACTTATTATTAACAAATAAGAAGCAGCCCATAATAAATCCAGGTAACATATATGTAGCCCCCATAAAATAACAAAACCGTTTTTACGACAACTAAGTTGAAAATAAATCAGAAGACTATTAAAATCAATACCGATACAATAACCTAGTCTAGAATGCTGGTTAAACCATAGATTTAAGTGGTTAGACTACTGGAGTGAGTGGAGTGAGCTACTCCTGTGAGAACTCGAGTTAAATTTAGAAAATAACAGCATAAGGCTAGATTAAATGTGTTGGAGCATTATTTTTATCCTTAGTAGGTGATATATAAATGTGGTTAGAGAAATGCAGATTTACGTACCATTTAAAAGTAATATAATGAAAGGATAACTTACCATTGAAATCCTCATTTCTTGTGCTCAACTGTAAATGAATGTTGGCTTGGCCAACATATGTCTTGAATTGAAATAATTGTTGTAAATTTATATGGAAATAATAAATCAATTTTGAATTTTCTCGAATTTATATCATCTCCAAATCTAATTTCGACGAAACGTAATTAATTTATGCAAAGAAGTTTCTGAAGGGTTAGTGAAAATAGGAGAAACTAATTCAAACAAAAAATACATTTTACAATCGCCTCTTTATTATTATTTTTTTCTCATTTTAATACTAAATCTCATATTTTTCATCAACTTAAAATTTACACATTCAATATCGTACACCGAACAACATTAATCGTGCTTTACAATATTAATACTTTACTATGTACTTTAAGGGTAGTTCAAATGTCTTTGGATATGGTGTGTTTATTCACACTGTATATATTCTTTAAATAACATTACCTTATTTAAGGTTCAACAATCATGATATTATATGTATAGATATTTATATTCAGTATATTTATTATTTGGCGATCATAGACACTAAATACCTATTCCATTGTCACGTATTAATTTACACTTACATTCTTCAACTAATCAGTCGCGGACCCCAAACATCAGGATCCAAGTATGTAACTTTCCATTATTTATCTAAATAAATTATATTATACAAAAAATATTACACTAACAACCTGTGTAGGTATAAATTACACATAGCTTACGTATAGGAATTCTAACTTAATATATAAATGTACATTTCTTACGATAATCCATTAGATATGTAACAATTTTTTATTTCATTTTAAACATCTGTTGCACAGCCATCCTGGAAGCCGTCGTCTGTAGACGGCCTAGTAATGGTTAGGACACGTTTAAGCGCAGAAACGGGCGGTAAAACGGGCGGTGCACGTTGCCATACGCGAAGAGTGCGTGCACCGCCCACTGGCAAACCATAATCTGGTGGGTACGAGCTTTCAGTTGATACGGCCATGTTAGTTGCCGGCAGCGCGTGTGAACGAGGAAAAGTGCGGCTCATATAACCCAGCTCTTCCTGTGATCCGTTTACGCTGCAATTTTCTATGATCGGCGTTCTATCGCTGTAATACGCAGGTATAGCAGAACTAACTGCCCTAGATAAATTTCCTGCTTGATTTACTTTCATTTGATCCCAGATGCCAGATGGGTATAAAGAGTCAGAAGTTTCACGAGCATATTCACCGCTTCCTGGACGTGTGCTGCTATCTGGTCGTGTGTCATTAATAAGATCAGGGTCAATTGATGCAGACACTGTTGGAGAAACTACCACAGGACCTCCAGCAGTCACCACGCTTCCTCTTCCTTCGTAATGGTTTGTTGTATAGGGAATATCATTTGCTCGAGGCGGTTTTATAACCGGATTACACTTCGAGTCATTATAACTTCCGTTTTCTTGTCTATTAGCTAACACGGCTACTTGAGGTCGATCATTTGCTGTCGGATGCACTTCATTTCCTGATACGACCCGGTCCAATGTATTAGGTGTTTTGGTATCACAGGCCGGAGTAGGGCGAAACCGTACAAAAGTAATAAGTAAAACCAGAGATATAACAACGATGACTAAAAACAACGCCGCTCCCAAGCTAGCTATTTGCGCGCTACCCAATGATGCCATCCCGACGGGAATCTGCGTTATATGTACAGTGAAATTTGCTTCAGCATTTCCGCCTTTATTTTCAGCAACGCAATAAAATTCGTTGAAGTCGGATTCTTGCGTATTCGTAATTATCAAAGTAGATTTCTTTTTTGTTTCCCCATCTTCATAAAAGTAAACTTTTTGGTGGGAATTAAAATTGCTTCCGTTTTGAAGCAGTCTACCGTTCCAATACCAATTAATAACTGCGCTAGGTATAGCCTCGGTTTTACAGGTAATAGTTGTATTTTCACCTATCGCCGCTTCAACGTGCCGGCTAACTGGTAATATTTCAGGTTTACACGCAAACTCTTCAATAGGTAGTTCCGAGAATGGTCGATTGGCTAACCTTGTCGGTGCAAAGCAACTAGGGGTTGATAACAATTTATTTTTCACCAGCCATAATTTTAGTTCTCGTAGTCGGCAGTCACACGTCCAAGGATTATCAGATAAATCTATAGCCCTTAACTTTTCTATTTTTTCTAATGAGTTCAGTGGCAAATCACGAAGTTTATTATGATTCAACTTTAAAGACTCCAATGAGCGTAACCTACTAAACGCGTCAGCTGCAATATCTCTTATGTCACAATTTGATAGATCAAGCTTAACAATGTTTTCGAGACTGTTCAAAGCATCGGAATGTACCTTTAATATTGGATTCTGAGCTAGTGTGAGGTCTCTTAGAAATGGGGCATCCTTGAAACTAGTCGCTGGTATTTGTGTTAATAAATTATGTGACAAATCTAATTCCACTAAATTAGTCAAGCCTTTAAAAGCTCTGTCATGTATTTGGCCAATATTACATTTTCTTAAATATACTCTTTGAAGATTCATTAACCCCGTCCTGGCAAAAGCCTCCTGTGGAAGAATCTGCAAGTTATTTCCTGAAAGGTCGAGTACTTGCGTGGCTGGGTCCACAGGCTCGGGCACCGTAATAAGCGCTCTATCCACACATTCCACCGTTTGTTTGCCTCCTTTCCACTTGCAAGCACACACCGTGGGACAAGATCCCGGGGGTGCGATACCGGCTAAAATTGTTTTTGACACCATCACACTTATGGTCACAATAATCCACCTCATTATGGTAGCAATCCGATTTAAGTAGTCACTAAAATATGTCTTTCATAACACGTCACACAATAAATCCGTGGCGAGTATACACTAAATTAAAAAATCCAAAATTGTCAGTACATTATGTGGCGTTTACATATTGGTATCGTATCACATCACTACACGAGAAAGTTGGCGAACGGCACATGACGACACGGTGCGCACTCACGACAGCTTTAAATTAACTGAGAGGGAGGGATCGTCTGAACGGCTAAGTAAAAAGAGTCGAACGCATGCGCTATGTCGGCGGTACCCCTCGCCCCGCTCTGCGGCTCTCCTCGACGACCGACTCGGCAGAGCCTGCACGGAACGAACACTGGAAAGAATTTCAAAAGTGTAATTTTCTACCTGGCTGTGACCGCAACCGATCATCCCGTTTGCCGGCCGCGGCCCGTCACGTTCATTCATAAATACGATGACTCGCTACAGAGCGGAGGGGTTATAGTGAATGCTACTCTTAAATACAACAAACAATAATATCAACATTCGCTCTACTGCGGCAACTAAACTTCCCAATTGTTATATTATACCATGTCTTTTGTTATGGCCACGTCGTAATGGACGTCAGGTAGTACACTAATAATTATAAATAGCAAATCTACTGAGGCGCAGGTTGTATACCTGCAGCATAAAATTTAAGCGGGATGTCTTATATATAAGACAGTTCCATTCATTACATTTTCTTTTAACACAAATAATCCAAACAATCACAAATTAAGCAACATATTATAACTTTCTAACAATTTCAATCTAATTGTTTACCATTTCATCACGATAACTTTTAATCTTTCAATACAATAAAAAATAGCATTAAACTACAAAACTCAATATATATTTTTATTAGATTGAAAAAAGATTTTAGCCAAAATAATAAAGATACACTGAAATATGTCACATATTATATTTTACTCATAAAATCAGAGCTGTAACGTCGCAAAATAGTGTTAAAGTGATGAACGCTTATAGGTAGCTAATAAAATGAAATTAATCATTGGAGAGGTGGCACGCGGCTGGCGCTTGGCACGCTCCACCATATGCCACTGTCTTAGCATACATCAGCTGTCTTTACACCTGGCGGCTGGCGGCTGGCGTGTCATGTAGCGACGCGTGTTCCACACCGTCTGCTCTACACGCCTCACTAATAAGGTTTCAGAAAGCTTTCTAACAAAATTACATCAAGCACTTTAGAACTAATGACAGGAATGTCATTATAAATTTCGCGACTCAATAATATGCTTTGAATCGACGTAAAGACTGACATAATTACATCAAATTCTCCTGCACGTTATACATTTTTTAAATAATTTTACATGAGTTCACAGAGCATACCTTCTACGCAAATAGATGATTACCTGCCAAAACACAATATCATTTTTCCATTAAAAGAGTTTTTGTTTAGCATGTTTAGATATGTATACAAAATAAAAAACATTCATCACAACCGTCTTTCATGTTGACATGTTGATCTTTTACATTATTCTACATTGTTACACTGAATATTTGGCATTAACTTTAAAACGTGTATTTGTCACACTTGATATTGGCGAAATTACCTACATAGGCAGAGGGCATACCGAAAAAAAACCGTCTCTCGCTTATACAATCATAGTATTTTATCTAAATTATTCTAAGCCGGAATATGATTTTAACAAACATCCATAAAACTATTTTTTTACTATCCAAACTAATTCAATGAATATTACATACTAGCCTCTGCCCGCGACTTCTTTCGCGTGGAATTGTTAACACGCAGCGGAAGTTCTCAAGAGGAAAGAATACCCTGATTTTGAAATTATTCTTCATCGGTGCTCCGCTCCTATTGGTTTTAGCTCGATGATATATTATATTAGTCTATAACCTTTCTCGATAAATTAGCTATATAACACTGAAAGAATTTTTCAAATCGGACCAGTAGTACCTGAGATTACCCCCCACAACTTCACAAACTCACAAATTTTATCTCTTTACTAGCGGGACCTGCTGACGCTGTCGCGCCCTGACTATCAAAAAATCCTTGACAAATTATATACCAAAACCTTCCCCATGAATCACTTTATCCACTGGTGGAAACCGCATCCGAAAACGAACTCCGCAAACGAAATCCGTTCAGTACTTTTTGAGTTTATCACGAACAGACAGACGCGGTAGGGAACTTTGTTTTATACTATGTAATGATATTATTATTATTAGTAATAATTATTAGTATAAGTAATATATATATAATAAGTAATATGTGTAAAAATACGACATGCTCTTCTAATTCAACATACATCACTAAATATTCTTATTTCAAAGTAGAAAAATATCAAAATTATAAATGGGCAGTTCGGTTACGTGTCACACTAAATTTTAAGCGTTCCGCTAATGACATCAAATTCACATCAGTAATTTTTGTCTCAAGCTCCTTAATGACTGCAGAGCGTCCGCGGTAATTAACAGTTTAACGACCGTCCCAATTTAATGAATATGAGTTAGTTCCGGTGGTCAGTGTGTGTGGTTATTATATGTGTACGAAACATTTAATGTAGTCATTTATACTTCCCTCAAAGAATGTTTTTTTTTTGTTTTTAATGATACACGCTAAATTGTCTGCACTCTATCGGTAAGTATTGTGCATAACAAAAACAAACGCCAGTCGCCACTACCGTGGCAGCCTGCTAGAGGGCAATTCATTAATTACGAAAGGGTCTTGAGGGAAAGGGAGCTTAAAAAAATTCTACAAGCCCTTAACTTGGGAGGGACGGGGATAAAATCCATTCTTACGCAATATTTTCTAAGTCGAAATTTAATATTCCATATTTAGAAATGTAGTTCCATTTCCGATGCTTATTTATGTTTGCCCACTTTAAGTATATCCTTAAAAACTTATATATTTTTAATTATAATAATCATATTCCAAAGATTAGGTAGTTGTCTAACAAAAATATAATTACAGTGTATATGAGATAACAATAAAAGGTTATTATAATATTATATGTTAAATAAATTATCTATTAAAAAATTAAGATCTTTGATTTACGTCAAACTAAAAATAAATATTTTATTTTTTTATTTTTTACAAAAAGGTACAATTACAGATAACAGATTGAAATTATATGAGTAACATAACTATTATAACATAATAAATCTGAAATCCAATTATAAATTGTACACAACATTATCAATTGTAACAATAACCACAGTTAGCCTAGTGTAATGATAAAATGAATATTAGGGATACACGACTATCATACGTCTATGTTTCTAATACAATATGTGCCTTAAATTTTTTAAAGCTGTCATTAAATATGTCTTTGTGAACACAGAATTCGTTATAGTACTTGCACATTCGATACAACGGATTGTTTTTTGAAACGTTGTTATTAACTGCTGGTAAATGAAATAATTGCTGAGCTCGTACTGAGTGAGTTGGTATTCTGAAATTGATTTGCCCGAGTAGGTCACTACCAAAGGTACCGTTTACTATTTTGTGAAGTATACATAAGTCAGCTATAGATCTTCGGTGTTGAAGACTTTTAAGATTGAATTTTTGAAGTCTATCTTTGTATTCAGTGATTCTATTTCTGATACCAAGCTTACTGCAATATCGAGAATGTTATGTCCTAAATATCCTTATTATCCTAAATGTTGAATATAAGTATTATTAGTAAAAATTATCAAAAATCAGTGAACTTAGATATAAAAAAAATGGTTACCTTTTAAAATTTACATTTTTAGATGAAATTTAATTTATTTTACCCAAAAATAAACAGTAACGAGGATTAAGTAAAAAATTGAACAATCTTGCATTTTAGATATTGCTGAGCAAAGATATTTTCAACCGAATTGACTTTGGAAGAAACGAAAAATCATACAAATCTCAAAAAAATACTTAATTTCTTGTCTATCCCTATATACATAATTTAAATTACAGATTCCATATACTGTTAAATTAATTACAATAACATACAACAATACAAATTAATTAATTACAATAACTTTTAATTTACGTTAAAAAAAGAATAAATAAATTGATAGGAGGTTAACATCTGGAACTGATACAAACATAAAAATTCTTATAAATGATAATTTAGTTTGTTTACAGGTTTTTATTTAGCTTGCAATATTTGTTAGTTTATTAAATTAGATCCAGTTCCTTTAGACCCACGAATTTGCATATTTGTTCAGTCCTGATGACAATACACGAAAATGAAATAAAAGTGGCAAATTTCAAAAATGCCGCCATAGACATTAAAGAAACTGATTAAGTTTTTTGCGTACTTGCATAGAAGCTTGTTTTTAAAGATATGCCTTTAGTATTCACTTATTTTATTGTTATAGGAGGGTATACTTATACCGTTACGAGGCGCATAAAGACACTTGTTGTAATATACCATGAAATATGCAATCCATCGTTGATCGATAATCGCCGTATATATTGTATTTTTTCATTAAAAACAGATACAAGAAGCAACTTCTTTACACAAAAATATGTAGATATTTTTTGATAATATCTGTACCTTATACAGACGTTTTTACGATATATTTGTATTCTTAGTATTGTGAATAGAGTGTATTTTAACATTTAAATTTAAAAAAATGGTATGTTATTTTTCGTCACAATTTGCATTTACGAGTATATATATAGTAATAATATGCATTTTAAACAAAATTGTATTATTAAAAGGCCATAACTTAATGTAAATTTTATCTTCATTATATCCCTATAACTACAATTCAATCAACATAATAACTAACATTGGCATGGTAAGGATAATCTCAACAAGCAGGCAATTTTGAGCGCCCCATTTCAGATACACGATAAGGAAATGACGGCACTCGGTAAATTAAAAAGCACAGTCCAAGTTCGACCCCAATCGTAGCCCAGCGAGGAATTGTGTCAGTTATTTGCATTTTTCAGTACCTACATAAAGTGACGCAATACGAGTTATGTTGTAGTTTTGTGTTACAAATCAATAGCAGGAAATATTTATCTGGCAACTACGTGTAGTACCTATATCTAAATTTTAAGATTTCCGGGTAAAGTGTTGACAGGAAGAGCAGAGCGCATGTTTTTACAATGAATTCATAAAGATATGTGGATCCCAAGAGTGCGTCCCAAGTCTGTTTTGATGCCATATGCACTGTAGAGCATAAATATACTAGAATAACGGTTGATCAAGATGAGTAATAAAATATCAACAAACCCAACTACTCCTTATGACCTACTGTAAAGAGTGTAATTATCACATCAGCCTGTAAAAGACCCATTACATACGCCTCTTTCCTAAGGAAGGTATGGGCACGATCACCACGCTAGTCACGATGTATTGGCGACTTCAAACTCCGAGAATCCTACAGTTCTAAATTTTCCACATACGTTAGTACTATACGTATATTTCTCAGGTTCAAGTTTCCTCACAATGATTTTCCTTCATACTCAACCGACAGTGTCAATTTCTTAAAATCTTTATATATGCTGAGGACATTGAATTGACATTCCACCGGTCAAACCACTCGACCAACACTACTGAGTGTAATAACTGAGAAGAAATGTTATTATGTATTGATCTATACTTATAAATAAAATTGAAGTGAATTTAACCAAACTTTTGCTGACACTTAGAGGCCTTTTCAGAGTATTATCTAAATGAAATATTCCCATAGGGTAAAAAGTAATGAAATTATTTTAGAAAGGTAATTTAAAATTAGTCAACATAATTAACGGTTACAACATTACAATTAAAAAAATAGAATATATTCCACAATCAATAGTTTCTATGATAAAACCAAATTCAAGGAAAATAAAGGCATCACCTATCATCTTTTTTTATATCATAGGAGGCAAACGGACTAGTGGGTCACCTGATGCTAAGTGGTCATCACCGTCCATAGACACTTGCAACACCATGTGAGTCGCAAGTGCGTTGCCAGCCTGTCTTGGGGGAGAGGGGAAGTAAGGGAAGGGGGAAGGGTAGGGGACGTGATCTTCCGGTGCTCTCACTGACCGAACGAAACGCAACAATGCAAGCACTGTTACTTCACGTCGGTTTTCTGTGGGTCGAGTGGTACTACACCGGTCGAGCCGTCCCATTCATCCTGAAACCAATAATAGCTTTAGCGTGGCTTTACCACCGTTTACCTATTAAGTTTTATGTAAATTTGTACTTTTAAAAGGCCACAACAAAATGCAAAACTAATAATTCTTCATTGCGGTTCGCTTCAGTTTATTTTCATTTGAAATAAAAATTAATATAACACTTAAGCTATTCATCCCTCTGCCTTGTTATTTCAATACCAAAATACAAATAAAATAATACAAATATATTATCTTATTTATTACTAGCTATTACTGGCAGCTCCGATCTCGTTAATCTAGATTTATAACATAAAATACAGCCCATGTACTCGCTGATAATGTAGCTTTTTATAGGTAAAAGAATTCTTAAAATTGGTTAAGTATTTTTGTGTGTATCCATTACAAACAAAAGTTCAAATCTTTTCTCTTTATAGTAGAAGATTAATATTAGTATAGAAGTATAAATTTGACTGTTAATAAATCGCTTTCGTAGTTGAATTATGTGAATGTTCAACTACTCTATTAAAGCATATGAAATATATAAAATTTTAACAAGAAATTCAAAATAATCTAAACAAAATATTCACTAGAAAGTCCTTGACTATAATTAGGAACCTATCTAGTCTTCAATTGTTATAAACCTATTCGATATTGAAGTCTTCCCTCGTGTATCTTTAAAATTCAAAGTCCAATGCTAATGAGATTAAAATGAATCCGTCAACATGATCCCCTTACTAATAAAATAAGATTATCAAGCTACAACTTCTTTCTAGAACTCAATCATATATCTCTAATATCGTTAAGGCAGCGTACGTAAGAAACGTTTTCGTTCGACCATTTTTCTCCGACTCCCTAGATATTACCCCCTGCAACCTCACAAACTTTACCTGTTTATAATATTAATATAATTAATTAATAGCTTCTGCCCACGACTTCGTACGCGTGGAATAGTTATTTTGGACTAACACGCAGCGGAAGCTCTCAAAAGGAAAAACCCCGATTTTAAAACATTCTTCATTGTTGCTCCGCTCGGATTGGTCTTAGCGTGATGATATATAGCCTATGGCATTTAAAAATAACGTGGCTTTCTATTGGTAAAAGAATTTTCAAAATCGGTTTAGTATTTCCTGAGATTACCCCCTACAAAATCACAAACTCACAAACTTTACCTCTTTATAATATCAGTTATCTCAAATTGTTCAGGGTCATAAGCCAGTACGTAAGGTGATTTTTTAAGCAGATATTTACCCATTCGTCCCGCTCTTACGAAATATGTATTACAAGCTTACAAATAAATTATAAACTTACAAACTTAACATCGTGTTACTGTTAACTATATCAACAAATAATATTCATTGAAGCTTTACGTAAAAACAGTTACGTTAAATAGCTTTAAATATTCCATGGAAAGGCGTAAAATTAAAAAAAAACTCCTCAAATAACACGAGCACCTACGGGATCGCACTTAACTAGGCCGTTACTGGAAACATTTACGCAGACCTTTTTCAGGATTGTGCGTGCGAAACACAATCTCAAAGGTATTTTAACACTGCGTGTGGACCTTTGTGTAACACGGAATGTAACATATTCTAATTCACTTTTTGTTGACATTTAATATATTCCAAGTTCGGCTTATAAAATTAAATTTTATCCAAGAAAATCATGACACTTTTATTAAGTTACGAGTTTTAAAAAAACTTTTGATCACCTGTTTTACCTGTTTTAGAATGCGTATATAGCCTGCAAGAAACCATGTGACACATTTAGATATTACTAAATTACATACTGTTCTTCAAATATCCGTTTGCCACGTCCGAATCGTATTCTAGCGTAACGGTGATACGAGCGGGAGTAAATCCAAGAGAGAAGTCCAATAATATAATATTAGTCATTTGCACATCATTATTTTGCAACAAAAGCAAACTCATACATTTAATAAACAAATAAATACATATTATTAAGTACACATACAGTATTTAATTTAATTTTTATAATATTTTGCAAATATCCTAGGGGGTTAAACCTTAACACCTCGGCATACTTTTTAAGACCCATAACTCAAAATGACGGAAAGCGCATTTAAATATACTAGTTTAGTACTAGTTTAGGTTTAGTTTAGTTAAACAATTTTTAAACTATAATTTTATATTACATAATTTGTTATTGTTCAAGATTTGTAATAAATCCGGTATTTTTTTAAAACTTAGGCTGCCAACCGTCTGTTTACCAGTGCATTATAAGGTCTACATTCGTTTGTATGGAGCTTAAACCTAGTTTGGTTTTGGACTAACTAGGTGTAAAAACAAGAGGATACTAAATCAATAATAGATGTGTTATGTCCTTTATCTTCAAGCTAAATTCACAAAAAATAGTGTACGTAATATACAGACTGAAAGTTTCGACAGTAGCAATGTTTAAGGAGGATAGACTGACTCGATTTTCATCCTAAATCAATTTAAAAGATAGATGCTTAATATTTGATATATTAATATAGCAATAATACAGGCTGAATGTTTAGGCAGTAGCAATATTTATGGAAAACACTCGGCACTCGATTCTCGTTCTAAATCAATTTAAAAAATAGGTACTTAATATTTGACCTAATTATCTAGAAAAAAAAAAATCGCAATCCTCTACGCTGCTATGTTTAAAGCACAGTGTCAATGACCGTCGGGTGATTTCACTTTCACGTGAATGTGAACTTGGGAATGGTATGAACAAAACAAAAGGGCTTATTGTCCGTTTTATTATCGCAGGTTATTAACTCCGGGTAGCCCCTTACAGCTTTGAGCCTACCTACCTACCTCCTAGGTTACCTAAACCTAGGTTAATTACGATTGTGTTTATACTTTTAAAAGTCTTAGAATAAACTTTCACTTAGGTTATCTTTGTTATTTATGAATATTTGTTTTGATATTATTATTTTGTACGTTAAATATTATCATGAAGTATTATATCCTAGAATACTGCGAGTGTTTAACCTTTCACCTGGTATATATCAAAATTGTAATATTTACTCTACATATATTTGATTTCTTTGCAGATATTAAATGAATTAGTATACCTTCTTTTTGTCCAATCAATATGATGACAGAATGATTTTCTGTCATAAACCCGTGCTCCAAATATCAAATGAAGAAACTCAAAGTATTTAATGTACTCTGATCGTAATATATTTATATTCGTTGATACATGTATAGCGCGATCTATAAGTGTTAGTGGTTAGCGTTTTCGGACACCATGACCGCGTTCGGTTAATGTAGGTTCGAATCCTTGCGAATGAGCCGGAGCATTCATTAATGCCTATCTTTTTTTAAGTTTGGCTAGAAAATGTGTCGTCAGCAGTATTACGGCAGCTGCACTTGCGAGTTAGTTCCCCGCTCTAGGTTTAGCGTGCTTAGTATCTCGTTCGCATAGTTGACACAAGGTTAGATTATGGGCGAATACTACATATATAGTATTAAAAAAAAGTGTGTGTGTACTTATGTACACGCGTTAGTACTTCTTTGGCGTAACAAGATAAAAATCTTTTCAAGAATTTTATCTTTCGCCTTGCTCTACGTTTGTAGAAAAAACGATATTAACAATAGAAAACGTTGACTATAGCTAACTTCAGGGTGTCGGTTTTTCGTAACGGTGTGCGAGCGTATCGTAATAACTTCAAGGTGTCGGTTTTTCGTGACGGTGTGCGCGCGCATTGTAAAATTTTTTCCCCAACGAGCCAAAAGAAGTATAAATTCAAAAATATAATCCTGTATCCAGACATAGCCTGTATAACAGATTCTAGCGACTATTTGGACCCAATTGTTAAAACAGTATATATAATCCTGATAATTATTTCATGTCATACAGCAAGTATTTAGCAATTTAGCAATAACACGTAACAAATAAATCCAAATGTTCACAGCATTTGAATAAGATATTAAAATATTTTCTACTATCTAATAAAAATATGTACTTTGGTTACGACATTAAAAAAAGTTAAATACTCGCGTAATAGTTTTCTTTATCATAATGGATTATTTATGATGTTTTTGATTGTTTATGATGTTATATTGGTATAAGAGAGCAAACATATCAAATCGATTATCGAAAAACTTGTTTGTGCCAAATCCATTGATTTCCATTCCATTAGCTTCTGTCATCTTACCTACTCCGCCTGTTTAATATTTCTAAAAAATGTAAAAACTATTATGAACCATCCAAAATGAATAAACCTTTTGGCGTATGCATTCATGTTAAAAATAATTTTAACTATAATATATTAAATGTAACTTTTAAACAAAAGTAAAAATGTATAAATAAATACGCTATATTTATTGTAAAATGAGCTGGCCGCGGGTGGCTTCGTTACGGTAGACATATTTTTCTTGCTTTGTGAAAACTACATTTTTCGTTCGGAATAATTACAATTACCTTACATTTTTTTTTATATTACCGCTTTATCATTACCGGGTAGTGTAACAATATGTATTATAAGCTAAATAGGACTGAAAATTCCTTTATCTGTCAATAAAAGTCATGTCAAAATCGTTTGAGCCATTTCGCCAATATATGCCTGAATAAAGAACGGACTCTTCAATAATATTGATATGTACAGATTAAAGACCTGATTAGTACATATTACTTATACTGTACTGTATTATGTATATATGTAACAGTTAAACAATATGCTTAGTATAATACAAATACAATATAAATACAATTTAATACAATAATACAATTATATAGGTTAGTATAGCATTGTGCGCATATAACTCAATAATTCCTTTATAAATTTCGGTAATTTTTTTTAGATCCTAGATAGTTGGTCTTTATCTAAAAAAATGATCACGATAGCTTCATTTAATATAAAATAATGAATGTTTTAAGAAAATTAGATTTTTATAAGTACTACTACATTCAGCGATTTATGAAGTTGAGCGTGCGGTGTGTTATGCATACGCAGGAGAGAGGAAGTAATAACATATGGATAACATTGTTTACAAATAAATTTTGTAAGCAGAGTATTCTTTGCTTTAAATTTTTTATGTTTTTTACTCTGTACATAAAATAACTAATAAAAAACGCGGACTAAATCGCAGGTATCACTTAGTTATAAAGTATAACAAGATGTTTCTGATATTTATCAAGCTCGCTCCAAAAACTTAGTTATTATTGAAATAGAGTACGGTTTTAAGACGAAAAAATTATTTTTTTTTTAACTTTATTTCTTTTAACCAACATTCGAGAATATTATTTATATTTTTTAATTATGAAAATGTACTCCCATATGTAATAGCCTATTTTTTTCGATCTGTCTACTCTATTGACCTAGCAAGGTAACAGATTAACCAGACTACTTCATAGCCTATGTGAAATAACTATATTATATAAGTATATCATTTATAAAGATCTAATCTTTCGTAGAAATATAGAACATAACTAATAACTTTATACTTCACCAAACACCACATCTTATTAAGTACATCACGACTGTTTACAATTCTCATTGTTAAGAAAGGCGTTGGCGGGCGCTTTAACACAGTACGCAGAATCA
This sequence comes from Antheraea pernyi, assembly GCA_015888305.1. Classification (NCBI taxonomy): domain Eukaryota; kingdom Metazoa; phylum Arthropoda; class Insecta; order Lepidoptera; family Saturniidae; genus Antheraea; species Antheraea pernyi. The sequence goes on along the minus strand of MNPI01022825.1, from coordinate 1,144 downwards.
ACGAGACGGGACAAAACCAACATCCTTCACATTGCCTCACGTATTTATAATCTCACATCGGTTTCCTGGTTTTTGTCGAATTTTATTAAAAGGAATTTAACATTTGCAAGGGATTCTCAGATAAAGTTGAAACAAAAAATATATTTTTTTAACTAAGTTAAAATATTAGGTACTTTATTGTTTTGGAAGTACTTTTTGTTCATAATTAAAACTTAATCTCGAGAATGCATATATAATGTTTTTATTTTAATTTAACAAATGGAATAATTAAACATTCTGGTTGATGCTCATTAATATAACTTGAATATACACTTGTACGGAACAGTCATGGAGTAGAAATCATTGTTAATTATTACAGGAGACGGACTTTGAATGAAATAATTGTAGAAAACTTGTAATGGTCTTGTTTATTGTATTTACGAATATATTTATAATTAGACTGGCGACAATAGAATGATAGAATAAAATAGAATGTGTAGAAATAATCGTCTTTTGTTTTACGTTTGAATTATGAACATTATGTTGCAGCATTCATACCTCCTTTATGTGAAAGGAGTATCGTTAACAATCATATAAAAATAAAAGTTAAATATCTTCTATGGGAGAGTTCTCCTCATCTTCTAAAAGCTTGGTGGAAGAATAGAATCAGTCAAATGCAAAGGTATTTGGTAACGGATAGCTGTTTTACTGTATTGAAGTAATAAAACAAAACGACTTATCTGGTCGAGTCAATAGTTGGAGTCTTCTTATTTACCAAGTAAGCTGTCTCACTCGAAATCACTAAAACCATATAACCGACCAATAAAACGACGTTAGGCAATAATTCTAATTTAACAACACTCTAAAATGAGATGTAATTATCGTCAACAGCGTTTGTAAAAGTTGTGATGAAGGTAACAAAGAAGTTCGAACAACAATGGTTTCCGACAACGTAGTGGTTTCTGGAGAAGCATGGTCGAGTCTATTCTTCTTCTTCTTCTTACTCTTATCCCACATAAGTAGGGTCGGTACAACATGTTTGTCATGTTGTGGTTTATGATTTGGCTTAATTTTTACGATCGGCCGCCTACCTGACATCAACCCTCCTTGGTATGATCGAGTCTATTATCCTATCGATTTTTTTATATTATAGGGGACAAACGAA